>ML779216.1:135847-181483 GCA_009831015.1 Picea engelmannii
ATATCTCTTTATCTCCTCCATCTCCCTCTCTCTCTCTCCCCCTATATCCCTCGAACCCCAAACAAAGTGGGGATAGCCGACACAACAATGGAAATGGAGAGAATAAATATGAAAAAATGAGGTGCATGTTATTGGTTCCATTAAAAAATAAAATTATGATTCTTGATGGATATCTCCCTCCATCCCCTTCTCTCCCTCTCCCCTTATTACACATCTACGTCACCGGATCAAAATAAAATTTCATAATAATCATAAGTAATTCCTACCTGCCCAAACGTTTTACCATGATTTCACTACATCAACACCTCTAAAAGGTCATATGTCCCATTCATTCAATCCATCATTGTCAAATAATTATTTATTTGTCACCCATTCACTCTCAATGATGGAGAGAGTGAATGGGAGACAAAGAAATAGTCACAAGACAATGGTGGATTCAATGAAATGGACATATGACCGTTTGGAGGTGTGGATGTAGTGGAATCATGGTACAAATTTGGGTGAAATCATGGTACAAAGTTTTGGATCCAACTCCAAATCACATATTTTGAAGAGGTACCAATTTTTAAATTTAATTATAATTTTCTAGTCATTTTTCAACATGAATTATCTTTGTTTGAGAGAAACACTTTAGATCAATCCTTCCTCTATTATATTTCCATAGAAATAAAAATTAATATATTCCATCGTCCTCATGGCTCGAGTTAATATAGGGTTAATGATCGAGTATAAGTTATTCCTAGGCTCAGATGGAGCTAGGGGGGTCTATGTCATGGTCTACATCAAGTTCTAGGTCAACGTCTAAATCTATATCTATCTCTATGTGGTGGTATAGGTCATGGTCTACCAGCCTTTAGCAAACTATCTTTGGTGGAAACCCAAAGTTGATTAGATCCATCATTGGGAACTTTAGGCATCTTCTCACTTCCTTCTGGGAAGCAAATGTAATCCAAATAGTAGGTTCCTAAGATATCATCCTTTCTTGGTGCTTGGATTGATCCTTGGATATGTTCCTTGGTGGTTGATATAAGTCCCTAGATGTGTTTAGGGCCCCTGGATGTGTTCCAGGGAATCCTTGCAAAGTGCTTGGATTGATCCTTGGTGTTTGATATAAGTCCCTACATGTGTTCTAGGGCCCCTCGATGTGTTCCATAGAACCCTTTCCTAATGCATGGGTTGATCCTTGGTCTTGTACCTTGGTGGATAAGACCCTACATGTGTTATGGCACCACAAGATGTGCTTTGGGGAAACCTGGTCTTTGACCAGGTGGATATTTGTGTAATACCAAGATGTGTTGATGTGTGATCCTCTTCCTCTCTCCCAGGATGGTCCATGAGACCTAGGAGTGCCTATGAAGATGGATATGACCACATTGTTGATGGACCCCCTTATGTAGTGATGATAAAGTTTATAGGTCATTATGAGACTCATGTGGACATGTTTTTCCATTATGGACCCCCCCTAGACTTTGTCTTAAAAGTTACCCCCTTGTTGATTTATGTGATTGAGGTTTTATTTATGTGATTGGGGTTTTATATGTGTTTAGGGTTTTTATAATTAATATTAATATTAATTGACATTTTAGTAATTATTTATATTAATTAAATGTCAATATTTAATTATAATTTTAAATTTCCCTAACCCCTCTCCCTAAATAATAAGACGCTACCCTCTAGGATTCTCTTACACTCACACTCACTCACTCCTCACTCTCCTATCCGCTGCAAATACCTCATTTGTTCTCTCGTGATGATGGTGCAACCTCCTTTTTGGACTATATTTTCAGATCTGAGTTTTGTTTTGTTGGTGTGGCCTCTCCATTTGATGTAACAGTTTTAGATCTGATTTTTGTTTGTTGGTGCGGCCTCTCTATTTGATGGAACAATTTTAGATCTGAGTTTTGTTGGTGCATCCTCTCCATTTGATGTAACAGTTTCATATTTGAGTTTGTTGGTGCAGCCTCCCCATTTGGTGTAACAGTTTCATATTTGAGTTTTGTATTGGTTGGAGTGTTTATCCAATGTTTCTTTATTTTAAGTTATGGAGGGTTTGATATATATGGATTGTTTGTTATGGAGGGTTTGCTTGTTTGATATGGAGAGTTTTGTTGTCTCAGTTTTTGGATTTCTTGTTGTCCCTTCTTGTGGGGTACCTAGTTTTTTTTTATTAGCTATGGTTAATACCTCGTTGTCCCTTCTTGTGGGGTACCTAGTTTTTTTTTATTAGCTATGGTTAATACCTCGTTGTCCCTTCTTGTGGAGTACTTACTGCAGGTGTCTTGTGAAGGTCTATACCTTGGCAAAATTGTTCCTATGTCCTTATGACATAAATCAAATCCTCGAGGTTTGATCCATGAGCCTAAAACTATTTTTGAGCATATTATAAAGGTTTTCATCCACACATGTCACTGGTACATCTTTCTTAGATCAAGAGGTAAGCTTGAGGTTTTCCTTTTCACTCAAAAAATTTGTTTATACTCAAAACTTAATTTATATTTGTTTATTTATTTTCTCATGTATGTCAGTATTGTGAACAAAAAATAAAAAGGCATTGTTGGACCTTGACCAAGTTTTGGAGAACCTTGGTCATGATTGACCTATTGTGGGACTTCGACAGGCTAGTCGAAGGCAGAGCGCAAGTCGAAGCGGAGATCGCGGGATCTTGGCCCCTTTTTAAGGCAGTTTTGGGATTAGGGTTTATGTAATGGGTATGGGATGTCGGCCCATGGGTTTACCCATGTTTAGGCCCATTTTGTAATGTATAAATAGAAAGCTAGGAGATGTAAGAAGGGCCATGTTTTGTGTGGGTGATGCTAGGTGCTAATTATTGTGCTAAGTGCAAGTAATTGTAAGAGGCTCTATGCTTAGCGTATGTTGAGGCTGTAGAGATAAGTGTGGATCATCTGTAGTGCTTTGTGCACAGACTGTGTTAAAGGGCTTTGTGCTATGACCTAACTTGGGGAAGGAGGATCTGGCGAGGTGCACACAGATCTCATGTCCTATGCAGAGTGGGGTGTTTGGGTTATGTGCATGGAATAATATTGACAGAAGATAATAAAGAAGAGAAGAGTTGGTGGATGTAGCCCCATGTTGGGGTGAACCACGCCTATCCTGTGTTATGGTTGCTTTGTTCATTATGGTTGTTTTATTGTTCATATAATTTAATCTTAGTGCAGTAATGAATTTTTAGATGAATCTAGTATGATAGCTTAGTGCTTAGTGATGTGAATGAATGCTAGATCATATCTCTTTCCATGTGATAAGTTCTTAGATGTGTTAGATTTGGTTGAATACTGCGTTGTTCTATAATTAGGATCTGGATTTGCGATGTGATTAAGGGTTAAATACTGATGAATGCTAGCTGCTAAGTGCTCTGTTAAGTGTTGTAATCACAGATTTGTGTCCCATCTAGGTTGCATACACTTGAGTCCTACAACCACCCCTGCCTCTACCTCGGGTGAGACTTCATCTGCTTCACAGGTGTTGCCGAAAGGGCCAGTAGTTAGAGTTTTTTTGGTGCGTTGTTGAAGCGTTGAACCTTGGGTCTACCCCTGTGCCAACAAATGGTTCCGTTGCCAGGATTTGAAACTGTGATTGCTAGGAACTGAGGAAAATAAAGAGATATGTGCGTGGATTTGTTGCTTTAGTGCGTAGTATTCCACTTGACTTGTGAAGCTCTGTACTAAGAAGAGAAGTATGATTTGAAGAAAAGAGGTAAGATCTTGAAGCTTTGTGCTCTGAGAAAGGTAAGATAAGTGAAAAAATTTGTTTCAAAATTATGGACCTAGGTATGTTTGACAAATTTTGTCCTAGTCTGAAAACTAGGGCACAGTTAGAAGAAAGAAGATTTGATATGAGTATATCTGATAGAAATAGTGAGAGATATCTTATTCCTATGCATAGAAAGAATGTTTGGACTAACAAATGGATGAAGGATCCGAGATATAATTTTGTTTAGACTAACTACTATGATCCTAGTGTGCAGTACAGGAAATATTGGGGATCATTTAAGAGAAGAGGATTAACCCTTTGTTACAGTTGCAGAAGACCAAGACATCTGGCTAAGGAATGCCTTGGTAGAAGACCTAGATGTCTTTATTGTAAAGCTATGGACCATGAAGTTTTGGATTTCCCTAGAATGATTGCTAAGCTTGAAAGAATGAATATGGAACAAGAAAACCATGAGAAAGGCTAAGAGACTAAGACTATGGAAGAATCCCAGAAAGAATCAGAGGTTGTATTACTAAAGATGAAAGAAACCCTAAATGATCACCGAGACACCAATATATCAGAGATCTTAAAAGACAAAGAGTACATAGAAACAAGAATAGGAGACTTCGACATAGACTGTGTCCTAGATGAGGAAACACGGGTGAATATCATGACAGAAAGAACTTGGGAAATTTCAGGAAAGCCTACTATGATTCCTTCATTGGGACGAATAGGATTATTTAGATGAAAGATAATAAATCTATGTGTAAGACTTACCCAGATATCTATGAGTGCTCATGGAAATTCAACAGAGGAAGAAGTTGAGGTCATTAAGTTTATTGAGAACAACGCCCCATTTTCTATGCTATTAGGAAAAACATGGATTGAGAAAGATCAAATATGAAGGAAACAATAAGAGGAGTATCTAGAACAGAAAAAGTAGGAACTAAGAGATTTTGTGGCTAGGAAAATAGCACACTTACTGGAAGAACAAGAGAACCAAGCGAAGCTGCTAAATACCAGGGATCTGGATGTCGAAGCTGAAAGAACACAGATAGATTTGAAAAACCTATCCACACAAGAACGCAGAGCACCTACCCCAGACAGAAAAGAAGTATTACCCTTGAAACCTATGAAAGATCGTCAACATCACAAAGTTACTATGCCAAGAGAAGATAAGAATCAAAATGGGAAGAGGAACCCAGTAACTTATATTACAGGAAAGAAGGCTAGAAAGCTCAGTAAGAAGAAATTAAAGTTAGAAAAATTGCAAGAAGTTCCATGGAAGACTTCGCAGAAGGAAGGTTTCCAGAATTTGAACTTTGCCGAAATATCAGAACAACGTAGAATGGCACTTTGCCATGGTGGAGAAATATAACCATTAGAGGCATTATGACCATTAGACCGACACTCTCAAATGGTTATAAGAGAAGTTATGGACCAAAATCTCGCCATTATTCCGTTAGGACCACGCCATATCGGATGAAATTGCATTGATTAAGTCTTTTTGACCCATTGGAAGAAACCGTTATGGTGTTGTCTACTTATCCCATCGAACATTGCACTGAGAAAACTTTTGAAAATAGTGATTCCTTGAGCCCATAGAGAGATAACTACTACCGCGTTGCGTTTATCGAGACTTCACCACTCATTCTATTTCATTGATTATTTGTTCATCAACCTAAGATATCCGATCTTGAGCGTGCATGTCGGAGGACATTAGCATGGTAGAAAAGTCAGTAGAGGAAATTATAATCGATCTAATGGCTGAGAAGGTAATTTTTTGGGAGTTCAATCTTCATCGATGAGAGGAGTGCAAGCCTCTCCATCGACTGCTTGTGGATTTGGACCATCCTGAGCTGCGACCGAGAAACGAACGAAGCATCGTGATGACTTGGCAAATGCAAAACTAATCCCATCCATCCTGCCCGACTACATCCATTCCCTGGTCAGTGTGGTAGGTCGTGATAGTGTCTCGAGGGACTTCGAATACATAGTCATCACTGCATACCTCCCGAAGGGAATATGCACAGTCAGACTACAGTTGGAGAAGATTCCAACCTTTAAGATCAACGACTATAATCTGGGAGACCGTAAGATCTATGGCATGCTCGCACCTCACAAATATTTGACCAAGACCAAAGTGAAGAAGTCAAAGATCATACCCCATCCGTGGACTATGGACATCGCGAGGTCCACTATCTTGAACGTGATGAAAATAACACACTTCAGAAGACATCATGAGGTTAACGCGTGCATTAATCTCCTGTTGTCATGCTTCCACGGTGGTTATCTATGGTTGGATAGGCATATCACCGTCAATCCAACGTTGATCCATAAGATCATCGGATTATGCATGCAGGGACCAGACCCACATAAATTTTACCCAGGGAAGGTTGCAGACCGCGCCCTGACACAGAGGATTAAAGATACCTATGGTGATGTGGAAAAGGGGATGCAAGGCTACAAGGTAGCCTCCACTTAGAATGGTGCAGTGCGCCTTACTTTCTAGTTGATTTCTAGTACACTAGTCCGAAAGAATAGACCCACACAGGTCACGTGGTTTGTCGTTGACCTTGTAGGAAAATGCATGGAAGGACTACAAATGAACTGGGCTAGTTACTTAGTCAACCAGTTAGAATTGGATTGCTGCGAAGCTCAGGATCAGGGCTATGAGTTCCATTTTAACTCGATGTTGATCCTCATCATGTTTATTGCTTGGGAGATGCTAGAATAAGCGACCTTTCCTGAGATTGAGTCATTCGAGCCACTAGATGCGAAGTTCACCATGCTCTGGTATTCGAGCGATATGGGGAAACAATGGAAGTTGAACGTAGTATTAACCTACAACTGAAGAGGTCTATTGAGTCTTTCCCTCGTATGACGTTGAACACTCTGGAAAGGTTCAGGCCCCTTATGAAGTTTCGTGCAGATAGGCATTTTATTTATATCATTGCGCGCGCAGACGAGAGTAAAGAAGAACTTCAATCCTACTACATGTTCATAGAGGAGGACCTGGAAGAAATCATTAAGGAATGGCCCGTAGAGTTCCTTATACCAGTGAACCAGGCAAAACTATCCAACCCTAACCTCATTGGAAATCCAGTGGTTACTTTCGAAGAGTATGATGCACCCAACAGTAGCAGGAAGAAAAAGAAGGAAGAGGTACAGGAGTTGAGAAGCACATCAGAAGATACTACCTCAGATTCTCCTAGAGGAGGAGGTGATGACGAAGTAGACAAAGAAGAAAAAAATGGGGAAGAAGATGAACAGAAGCAAGGCGAAGTAACACTGCCACAAAATCCCCCTGATGACGCAGAGTCATATAGGAAAAGAAAGGTTTCCCCCACGAAACCTACATCGCAGAAGAAGTCCAAAGATAGTAAGCCAAAGCTGCAGACTGTGTTCATGGTCGATGACTTTGACTTCATTATCGCAGCTGTATCAGATGCCTTGGAAGATATTTTGCAGAGAACTGAAGAAAAACAAGAAACCATGTATGATAGAATTAAATCAAAGCTAAGAGGTGTACAACAAGCCCTTCACTCCAACCGCACAGTGTCCACTGCGCCCCTGACGTTAGATGAAACAGAGTTGAGAGATGAGTCTGCGCAACTCCGTAGAATAGCTAATGCGACTGAAGATCACCTTCGTCGTGTGTAGGAAGAAAAAGAACAAGCCATAATGGCCCTGAAGCAAGCACAAGAGGAATTCATAGAGCAACATCGAGTTGCAAAAAATGAGAAGGATGCTCTCCAAATGAAGTTTGCAGAGGATAGAGTGTAGATCCAGCAGGAGAAAGAACAACTGCTCACAAAGCAAGTTGGATTTAAAGAAGCATTCCACAGAGCACTTCACTCTCTGACGGGCTTAGATAAAATGGAGGAAGACCCAATGGAAAATCAAGTCACGAAGCTTGCTGAAGCCATCCAACAACTTCAACAGAGAGTAGCAGAATTGGAGTTACAAGTAGTACTAAGAACTCCGCAGGAAGTGCGATACCAGCGAGAAGAAACCACCCAAAGCACAATCCATAGAATCAAGGCATTAGCCTTGGAATGTTAACAACTTAACAGTTGAAGTGCATAGAATTATGAATGCCTTACCAAGGACCCTGAACTAAAGACACTGGAGTCGTAGCTCCAAGAAGCAAAGAAGCAAGCAGTAGCAGTACAAGCGCAATTGAAACTCCTGCCAGCAATTGAGAGGATGAAAAGATCCCAATAATAGCGCACAGCTCAACAATAGGTCCATGCCATACAAAGCAAAGAAAAGTCATGGAAGTGACTCAGAAGCTCCATCCAGTCCAGGATGCAGCTTTCCTATGTTTTGAGGAGATTGAAGGATGAGGAGCAGAACTGGAACAAGCAGTCATTGTAGTTGAACAACGCTTGGAAGGACCTATGACCAAGGCAATTATTTAGGAGTTCGTCGAGCAGGAGGCCTTGGCGAAGCAGCAGGTTGAAGCAGCTCGAGCCAAGATCAAGGAATTTGAGGTAGAGGTATCCAAAGCAGAGTGACTTGAGATGAGTCACAGGTGAGTGTTGGGGGTATATTGGCCCTTGACCAAGTTTTGGAGAACCTTGGTCATGTTTGACCTATTGTGGGACTTCGACATGCTGGTTGAAGGCAAAGAGCAAGTCGAAGCTGAGATCACAGGATCTCGACCCCTTTTTAGGGAAAGTTTGGGATTAGGGTTTATGTAACAGGTATGGGATGTCAGCCCATGGGTTTACCCATGTTTAGGCCCATTTTGTAATGTATAAATAGAAAGCTAGGAGATGTAAGAAGGGCCATGTTTTGTGTGGGTGATGCTAGGTGCTAAGTATTGTGCTAAGTGCAAGTAATTGTAAGAGGCTATGTGCTTAGCATATGTTGAGGATGTAGAGCTAAGTGTGGATCATCTGTAGTGATTTGTGCATAGACTGTGTAAAAGGGCTTTGTGCTATGACCTAACTCGGGAAAGGAGGATCTGGCGAGGTGTGCACAGATCTCCTGTCCTATCTAGAGTGGGGTGTTTGGGCTCTGTGAATGGAAGAATATTGACAACAGATAATGAATAAGAGAAGAGTTGGTGGACGTAGCCCCACGTTGGGGTGAACCACGTATATCATGTGTTATGGTTTCTTTGTGCATTAGGGTTGTTATATTGTTCATATAATTTAAGCTTAGTGCAGTAGTGAATGTTTAGATGAATCTAGTATTGTTCATATAATTTAAGCTTAGTGCTTAGTGATGTGAATGAATGCTATATCTGATCTCTTTCCATGTGCTAAGTGATTAGATGTGTTAGATCTGGTTGAATACTGCGTTGTTCTATAATTAGGATCTGGATTTGTGATGTGATTAAGGGTTAAATACTGATGAATGCTAACTGTTAAGTGCTCTGTTAAGTGTTGTAATCACAGATCTGTGTCCCATCTAGGTTGCAGACACTTGATTCTTGCAACCACTCCTGCCTCTACCTTGGGTTAGACTTCATCTACTTTGTAGGTTTTGTCGAAAGGGCCTGGTAGTTAGGGGTTTTTCGGTGCGTTGTTGAAGCATTGAACCCTGGGTCTGCCCCTGTGCCAACATGCATTATTTGTTTCTATTTTTCCCTAATTATAAAAATTTTCCTATGAATTTGACCAAGGGCACACTACTCTAGGAATCCTCCTCACACCTTCTTGTGACCATTTTTCTTTCTATTCTTAGCCTATACCAAACATCACTAAACAACACAATGATTGGAATCATACTAAGCTCTCTATTACTAGGCTCTTGTTATGGAAACTACATGATATGGCACTCAAAGCATAACTCGTATCTACATATTATAAAACTCACTCTGAAGCTTCTGTATGATTAGAGTGGTATAATTATTAGGAATATACAGTATGAATATTAAGACTAACTAGCTTATTACTTGTATTATACCAATCTTATTGAGGAAATGACATCAACTATTAACTATAAGCTCATCCATATTGAATCTAATCACATTGATTATGGATACCGTGTGTTCAATTTAGAATAACATGACGAGTCTAATTCAGAAAAGTACTGTGATTTGAATAAAGATTTAACATGACTAATAAGTATTTATTTGCTTTGTTTAACTATGATTCTACTGGTATGATTACATACTTATATCTATGATTTCCATTGCTTATGATGAACCCGTTTATATGGTGAGTAATATAAGCCCATTCTTTATCTATGATAGTATCATTACCCTTATAACTATAACATGTAAGAGATTACGGTAATAAGGTAACCATTACTTATGCATGGACTAGTAATACCTGTATAGCCTTATTTACTCCTATTGTGTGATGTTGTACCCAATGAGTGCAATGAATATGGAATAAAGAGGCATTCACATTACCACATATAGGTGAATGGAAATAATCTTACATCATATGTGTACAAAGCTCCTTGTATCTCATATGTAGAAACACAAGTAAATCTCGGGAATCACTTCTATTACCATAAGTTGATAGGTATGAATATGGTATGATCACAACAATATGAGTTCCATCTTCTTGAATAGGGATAGATCATTAAATGTATATATAAAGGGCATAGATTATGTGAAATAAGCATGTCATATATAACTGATATGGAACCAATGTAAGTTGTAAGTGATATGTTGAACCTTAGGTATTATGTGTAATTATTCATATAGGTCAGATTGTATTACACGACTTTCACTGTAATTACCTAATATTGGTACAACTATAATACAAAGAAGAGTGTAATCTCCATAGTAATAACCATAACTAAGCTATCATGATAACCAGTGATTAATATCATATTCAACGTATAATTTGTGTATACCAGTACATATCACATGCTCGTATTGGTTACTGTGATTCCCAACTTAAATACAGTATAAGAATTACTATTAACGTGTGTAATTGATTACGGATAAACACATAGGGTTAAGCTCAGCACCACATATAAGCTTATCACATTGTTATGATATGAAAGTTGTGAAGTAAGACCATGGAAAAGTATGAGCTTATATCGAGTAATCAGATAGGAGCAATATATATATATATATATGGGTTTCATTACCTTATCATAGGTAACTAGTAGATATAATGGTATAAGTATTATCCTATTCATTAAGTTGATATAACAAGGGTAACATAACACCTATATGGGATTATAATATGTATTAGTCCATATTCAATGATTACATCTATTTGTATTACTATCACTAAACAAGTTATTCACTATATACCCTTATTAGGATGATACAAGGGAATTACTTCATTTTAAAATTTTCTAGTTGCAAAATTTAAAATTATAAAAAAATAAAAAACAAATTGACATTTTTTTTTAAATACCTTCATGACATCGAAATTGCGGCGTATGGTAATGTTGCTCCCATGGCACATACGTTGACACTATATAGCTAAACTTCGGTTGAGCGACATTACCATACATTAGAATTGGGACGTATGGTAACTTGGTTCCCATGGCACCAACGTCGGCGATATATAGCTTGTTGTCGGTTGAGTGACATTACTATAAGTCGAAATTGCGACGTATGGTAATGTCGCTCCCATGGAACATACATCGTAGATATATAGCATGTTATCGGTTGAGCGATGTTACTATAAGTTAGAATTTTGACGTATGGTAATGTCGCTCCCATGGCATCCATGTAGTGGAGACTGATGAAATTGGACGTCGGAATTCCGATGTCTTTGACTTTGTTGTAGCGATGGTTATATGGGGTTTGGACAGTCAAATATGATATGACACGTGTCCGCATGAAACATCGAAATAGAGATGATATCTATGGTGTCAGAAAAGTGGCGTCATGTGAAATGACGTTTGAAGGGGTATGTTGTTTGTCATTCTCCTGACAAACAAAAGTGGCAATTGCGTCGAACGCGCTGTCAGAATTCGAACCAAATGTAGTAGTGAGATATGTCCTCCTCCATTTGGTTACTCTTCCAAACATATGGAGAGTTTGTGGTGCCTCCTACATCACAGACTTATGTCAATATTACGCTTCCTGAGGCTGATCATTTTTTGTGCTTTTGTCCAAGGGAAGTTTGATCCAAACTTAGCTGGCCATTCTGCAGTTTGTCTCTTGACTTTCATGAGTCGGCCATACCGAAAGTCCAGTCAATTATGGATTCAATATCGATGAAGTTATGTGCCTGATGATCGAGATCCTCCAGTCTTTCCCCGACGACATGTCGAAGACCTCAGGATAGTGAGTCTTACCATCCTATTGTACTCCTACCTAAGTTGTTGAAGATCTTGAAGTTGATTACATGAGCTATGAAGTCCTCATCTTGAGCCACAGGCATCGCTAGATTCTCGAAGATGCATATTGTACTTATATATCTTTAAATGATTTTGAGATGTAAATCCAATGTGTATTGCTCATGGCTATACTTTATATAGACATTTATATATGGCATGGATCTGCAGTGTAGTTGATTGGAAACCATGATTATTTCATCTCGAGCATGGGTATGCCCGCCTCAGAGAGATTATTATTATTTTGCAGATGGAACCTCTCAAACTTTGGTCTCGGGCTCACTCCACTACGTGCCTTCCCACTGGTAAATATGTTGTAATGTATTCCGGCCATTAGTTTCTCTTATGACCTCACACATTAGGTGGCATAATTTATAGCCCAAAAATTCTCTACCTATGCATATATGGCATTGGCATTTCCATTCATACAATTTGCCAAATCACTATTGAGGATCCTTCTTAAAAAACCATTTTTTGGAGAATGTATGCGCTTTGATGCACTACTGACCGCATACATATGTTATTTATACACTAGACAAGCTGCGTACATATGCAAGTTGCATACTAAACAGCCTGGTTTTACCTCCAAAAGTTGCAAAAAATAAAAAATTGCAAGGAATTCAGTGGAGTTTACGAGATATCGAGGGTTTCCCAAACAATTAACCCATTGTAGCTTGTCCCAAACCAAATAACTATCCCTTTTCCATATAAAAGGAGGTCTTGGGGTCCCATTCCACATTCAAGCAAGAGAACAGAGAAAATTTTCCAAAATCCCTTCCCCCTCTAGCCCTAGTTTTTGCATCCCTTTATGAAATTTGGCCTTAGCACCCCCCCTTTAGCCCTTTCTCTTTATGCAATCCCTTCCCTTTTCCCAAAAATATCATTTGATTGTGAGAAAAATTACGGGAATTATGCACTTGGAGCAGCGGTAAGAAGATCCTGAACCAGGTTTGTGGAGCGTTCCCCAACAAGAAGGTTGTAACTTTTGTAATCTTCACATTTGAATAAAAGAGTTATTTTCCAGTCCCAATTAATTGTGTCTTTTATGCTTAATTAATTGATGCATCTATATTTATGTTTGAAAACTAACATTGAGAGAGAGAGAGAATGGATCTAGTGGAAAGGATCGAAAATAAAATGAAATGAGGTGAGGAAAGGATGGACCCAAAAGAGAAGAAGAGAAAAAGAGACGAGAGATATGCAAGAAGAGTTGAGCTAAGAAGGAAATACAAACATAGAAGTGGATAAAATATATCAAGGGGTGAAGGAGGATGAGCCAAACCTGAGATGAAGAGAAAGGAGATTGCACCAAGAGGATGTGTAGGAGACAATTATGTGCCAGAGAAAAGTGCATAGCAGAGAGGTTGTCACAAAGACACAACGTTTGGAGTAGGGTATCAAGTGAGGATACAAAGAGTGGTGGGAGTAGGGTCAAAGAAGATGAAGTCAGATCTCGTTAGTTGATAAGAGATGTAGTCACATAAAATGAAGATGAGGCACAAAGTAAAAGAGTCGTTCTAGAAAAAAATGGTGATGGACCCATCTGAGAAGGGGAAGAGGCCTTAAAAATTGTGAATGGGATTGTGCGGCTATAGGGATGAATCTCTTTGCAATCTGTCATCGAAGAAAATGAGAGATGATGGAGGAACCTCCTCTTTGAACCACCCCCCATGCAAATTTATCATCAAGAAGAAAGAACAAAATATAGTATATAGGTGAGGGAGGTAGAAGAAGAAATATTAAAGGAAAGGGAAGGAGAAGATACAAGTGAAGGAGAAGTCAATGTTAGAAATACTTTGCAAGGAAGAGCATTAGTATTAGTATTAGTATTACCAACGATTAATGGTCAGTCGGGAGGACACAATGCTAGATCGAGTATGGTGAACCAAGACTAAGGCTTCTCGTGTTTCATGGGACAAGAAGAGACGATGCAGAACAACATTGGTTTACATGTGAAGCTATAAGGTCTGTGAAGAGAGTCATAGACAATGCATCTAATATTGTGCATCTAGAGACCACCTTCATAGACAAATCTATGATATGGTACATGAAGTACAAGTCTATTGCGCAAATAGGACAAGCTAGGTATTTGACGAAGATAAAGAGAGATTTGCTTACAGAGTTTCAGAATCCGAATTCAGAATCACAGTACATCACTGAGATCAAATAGATTAAGTAGCAAGCTGGAGAAACCGTATGGGACTATGGCTAGTAGTTCAAGATATTGTTGGATAGACTGACATTTCATATCCAAGATTTCCAACATAGAGAATGGTTTATTGCAGGACTTATACCCCACATTCGTGTCCTACTCACTCAACAAAAGGTGACCATTCGAGTGAAATGCTATGGAGATTGTGATGTTCCTAGAAGTGATGAGAAGAGGTGGTGAGACATTAGTAGGGATAGTGCAGGTATAATCTTAGCTCACAAATCTCACTATGCAATTACAAGATATGGATAAGGCTAAGGTGGTGCGATAGAATGTGCGGTGTACTACATGTCACATAGAAGGTCACCATAGGAATAAGTGTCCTATTTTGGGAAGCTACATGGCGACAAGCATGAAAAATCTATTTCTAACTGGACCTTAGACCCTATGGTGTGAGATTTGTAGACAATGGGAATATATACCTCCACGTTTCCCAACACTAAAGAAATATTAAAATACTATGAATACTCCATTTTGCGAGTTCTGAAAATCCATGGGACATGATGTGAACAACAACCAGTCACTTTAGTTGATGCAGGAGCACAATAGAGATTCCTTTTTGGTCCAGGAGGAACATAAATGTGGTGACCATAGAGGCTTTGGTAGAGGAGGATACCAAGGAGGTCCAGGAGCAGGGTATGGACAAGGAAGAGGATATGGTGGTGGTGGAGGAACACCACCTACCTACTTTAACTATGGAGAAGTGGGCCACATGTCACAATTCTATACCAAACCATGTGCACTCTATGGTTACTTCCACAATGCAAAGCATGTCATAGAAGACTACCCAGAATAGTTGGAAAAATGGGAAGAGAAGAAGGGGCATTGCAATGTGGTGATTGCGGAGCCATGTGGAGATCATAAGCCAAAATAAGAAGATGATGTATAGGTGGTAACTTGAGGAGGAATTCAGATGGGTATGGACTTGGTAAAAGGGGAAATTTCATGCCAGAACAAGGAAGGAAAAAAAAAGGCAACACAGGAACCTCCTAAATTTGATTTCGCGCAGCAAAAGCAATTCTTGTGTGATGCACAAAGGGATCTAGAGGAGGACAGAGCACGTGAAGATTTATAACATGAAACACAAATATCAATGAAGGAATCTTGTGTGCATGAAGATTTATAGAATGCAACACAATGATCACCAAAAGAATCTCGCATGCGTGAAGAGTTACAACACGCAACACACAAATATTTGGAGGAATCTTGTGTGCATGAGGAGATACAGTGTGTGACAAAAAGGTCACTGGCAAAAGTATGCAAATCTGAAAAGATACAACATGTCACACAAAAGGCGATAGAAGAGGATCATGTGGATGAAGAGTTGCGATGCACAATCCAAGAATAAATGCAACACAATACTTACCACAAGGTTGAATCAAAGAACCAAGTAAGGGATTTCTTGCATTTTTTCCTTAAAATGTTAAGTGATCCTGAGTCTACAAATAAATTAACCCAAATTCTAACAAGATGTATGGGAGAAGAAGAAACTTCTATAGTTATTTTTGCATCACTACCTAAAAGGGATGTATACTAGGTGAGCAAACATAAGCGCAAGGGAAGAGAGTTCAAGGTGACAACTGAACTCAGAAACTATGCGATGGATGGTGTCATGTTGGAACTAGGCTCTGATTTGAACATATTGTCGAAGAAATCTTGGGAGTTGATGGGTAAATAAAACTTGGTATGGTCCCCTATTCAACTTAGGCTAGACAACCAATATAGAATCTATTCCATTAGTAGGTTAGAGAAAGTGGAAGTGAATAATTGAAGGGATAAATACCAAAGTAGATTTTGAGGAGATTGAGATAATGGATGATCGATACCCCTACCCACCTATACTTGGTATTCATTGGGAATTTGATAACAATGAAGTCTTGAATTTGAATAAACAACAAATGTCCTTTGAAATAGACACCTTTCATGTTATTGTGCCATTGGATCCGAATGAGGGTGATAGATACAATGATCCTGTTAATGAGGATGTGTGGAGTTCCATCATCGATAGCATCTATAATATTGATGGGTGCATGGAGGATTATGTCAACCCCATAGATGATGGTGAACTAAGATGGAGAAGTATGCACCCCTGTTGGCCCTTGACCAAGTTTTGAACTTACCTGGTCATATTTGACCATTTTTGGGACTTCGATAGCCTGTCAAATATGGAGCGCTAGACGAAGCAAAGATCAAGGGATCTCGGCCCACTTTCCAGTCCCTTTTTGGGTTTTGGGAATATGTAATGGGAAAGGGATGTCGGCCTGTGGGTTTACCCATGCTTAGGCCCATTTGGTATGTATAAATAGACATATAGGCATCTAGTAGAGAGGGAGGGATTGTATTGTATCTATGTGATATAGGCTAAGTGCCAAGAAGGGATCTGTGTGGTCAAGAGATTTATGAATTCTATATAGACTTGCAGAGCTTAGTGCAAGTCCCTGTGTGAATATATAGAAGGCTTTGTGCTGAAAGGCAAGGAAGAAGGATCTAACGGGCTGCGCAGATCTTTTTTCCTCCGTTAGATCCTTCTTCCTGTGCAAATTAAGGGTTCCTACGGCTTTGTTCTTGTAACCGATTAGCTGACGATAATATAGAATAAGATTTGGTGGACGTAGCCCTAGAGAGAGGGTGAAACACATAAATATGTGTGTTATGCTTTTTGCCTTGACTTGTTGTGCTTATCTTTGCTTTTGCTAAGTGCTTTGATATATTTAGATGGATATATTTATGCTTTGTGATTATTAGATAGGTATACATAGTAGATCTGATATGTATGAAGATACTTAGTGCTGAATCACTGGATCTGACCTGTTTACTGTTGCTAAGTGCTAAGTTACCTTAGATCTAAGTGACTATTGCAATGCTCTGTGCTATCTGCGAAGTATAATAAAGACTGAATATTGATGAATAATTGATGCTAAGTTCTCTATAAGCGATATAATCATAGATCTGTGTCCCAACTAAGGTTGCAGACATTTGAGTCTTGCAACCACCCTTGCCTCTACCTCAGGTGAGACTTCATCTTCTTCACAGGTGTTGTCAAAAGGGTTGGTAGTTAGGGTTTTGTTGGTGCGCTCTTGTAGAGTTGAACCCTGGGTCTGCCCCTGTGCCAACAAATGGTTCTGTTGTCAGGACCTAAAACTGTGATTGCTGGGAACTGAGGAAGAAGAAGCTTTGTGCAAAGATTCATCCTGAAACTGTGGAAGCTCTGTGCGTGGATCTGTGCCCTAGTGCGCAGTAATCCACTTGATCTAAAAATCTCTGTGCTAAAGAAAGGAAGGACAGATTTGAATAAAAGAAGCTAGATCTAAACACTTTGTGCTCTAAGAAAGGTAAAAGTGGAAGTTTTTGAAGAAGAGAGGTCAGATCTGCAGAAAAGAAGTAAGATCTGTAAACTTTGTGCTCTAATAAAGGTAATAATAGTTAAAAGGTCTTAGATCCAAAAGCTTTTTTCTCTATAGAAGTAAAATAAGTGAAAATTTGTGTTTCTAGAATATGGATCTAGGTATGTTTGATAGATTTTGTCCTGGTTTGAAAACTAGGGCTCTGATAGATGAAAGAAAGCTTGATATGAATAGATCTGATAATAATAGTGATAGATATGTTATACCAATGCATAGAAAGAATGTTTGGACTAACAAATGGATGCAGGATCCTTGAAAGAATTTTTTGCAGACTAGCTACCATGATCCTAGTGCGCAGTATAGAAGAAGTTGGGGATCATTTAAAAGGAAGAGAGGATTAACCTTATGTTACAGTTGTAGAAGACCGAGACATCTAGCCAAGGAATGCCCTGGTGGAAGACCTGGTTCTCTTTGTTGCAAAGTTTTGGACCATGAAGTATTGGATTTCCCTAGAATGATTGCTAAGCTCGAAAGAATGAATCTGAATGAAGAAAACCCTAAGGTGGATCCAGAAATAGTATAACCCCAACAAGAATTAGAGAAGGTATTGTTGTAGATGAAAGACACCTTGAATGATCACTGACATGTTAGGCTACCAGAGATCTTTAAAGAAAAATAATGCATTGAAGCAAGAATAGGAGACTTCTACATTGACTTTGTCCTTGATGAAGAAACACCAAGGAACATTATGCCAGAAAGAACTTGGGAAGCCATAGGGAATCTTGATATTACCCCTTCATTAGGAGGAATAAGACTATTCAGAGGAAAACTGGTGAACCTATGTGGAAGGCTCACTCAGATATCTATGAATGTGAATGGAACTTCGACAGAAGAAGATTTTGAGATTATCAAGTTTATTGAGGATAGTGCCCCATTTACTATGTTACTTGGAAAACATTGGATTGAGAGAGATCAAGCCAGAAAGAAGGAAGAAGAAAAGGTATTACAACAACAGAGACAAGAGATAAAAGATTTCATGACTAAAAGGATCGTGCGGTTGATTGAAGAGCAGGAGAACAAATCAAAGCTATTTGACACTAGAAGCCCAGATATCAAAACTACTAGAACGTTAGAGGACTCACAGAAGATTGAAGTATATGTATTAGATATAGAAGAATTACTACCCCTGAGTCTTAGGAAAGAATCTCAGCAGCATGAAGTGACTATGTCCAACAAAAATAAGAATCAGAATGAGAAAAGAACCACCGAGACGAAGCTCACGGGGAAGAAGGCTAAGATTGAAAGGTTACAACAGGTTCCCAAGGGTACCTCGCAGAAGGAAAACTTGCAGAATTTGAACCTCGTCGAGATATCAGAACAACAACATAGGCCACTTCGTTGTGGCGAAGAAATATAGTCATTAGAGGCAGATATACCCATTCAACTGCCACTCCAAATGGATTGCAAAGCATTGATGGCTCATCACCAGACCATTGGACTGTGCCATAATGGACATAACACGAATTAATGAGGCTCATACCCATTGCAAAGCAAACCGTTTCCAAGATCACCTATTTATCTCATCGCGCCATGACCAAAGAACACTTTTTCCAACTAATAATTTGAAGCTCGCAGATTAGCAAGTGTATACAGTGATCATCATGTCCTCATTGTTCATTCCCGAGTAGTGTCTGAGATCATTGTTACCTCGATAATTTATCCCGAGTGCGTATGTCCAAAGAGCTTCGCATACTTGAAGAATCTACAAAGGAAGTACTTGTTGATCTTAGGACCGAGAAAATCATGTCGAAAAGAAGGATGTATGTAGGTGTGCAAGGATCATCAACAGAAGGATTCCAAGCTTCCCCATCAACTGCTCACAGAGCAGGAACTTCCAGAATTGTGATAGAGACAAGAACGAAGCACAAAGACAAAATTGTGAATGCCAAGCTCATTCCGAGCATTCTACCTACCTAAGTACCCCCTCTAAGAAGCACCATCAACCGAGATAGCGTGCCCAGAGATTTTGACTATGCTTTCGTCATGCCGTACATCTTGAAAGGGATACACACAGTTCGAGCTGACTAGGATAAGCTCGTAGCGTTGAAGTTCAATGACTTCAACCTTGGCGACAAAAAGGCTTACAACATGCTCACCCCACACAAATATCTGACCAGGACTAAAGGAAAAAATTCGAAGATTATCCCGTAGCCATGGACCCAGAACCTCGCGTAGTCCACACTACTCAATGTGATGAAGATCCCACACTTCGGACGACATCAGGAGGTGAAGGCATGTGTAAAGTTACTACTGTCATGCTCTCACAGAGGTTTCTTATGGTTGAACCATCACATCACTGTGGATCTGACCTTGAACAATCGAATCACAGGGCTGAGCATGTAGGGCCCTGACCCACAGGATTTTTACCCTGGAAAGACCTCAGATCGAGAATTAGCGCAGAGAATCAAAGAGACTTATGACGATGTCGAGAAGGGCACGCGAGGTTACAAGGTAACCTCTATCCAGAACAGAGTAGTGCGCCTCGCATGTCAGTTGATTGCAGGCAAGATAGTTCACAATAAATGGCCCACCCAAGTGATTGGATTTGTAGTTGACCTCGCAGGAAAGTGCGTAGAGGGACTACAAATGAATTGGACGCAGTAACTTGTAAACCAGTTGGAGCTTTAGTGCAGAGAATCGCAATACCAAGGGCATGAGTTCCACTTTAGCTGGCTTCTCATCCTAATCACATTAATTGCATGGGAAATGCCGGAAGGTATGACTTTCCCTGACATCAAGCCCTTCGAACCTATGGCTGTGAAGTTCTGTGTGCTATGGTACTCTAATGATATGAACAAGCAGTGGCAGTCCAATGTCGTCTTCCATACGTACTATAACCAGTTGAAACAATCCATCCAATCCGATCCCCAGATGACCCCGAATACCCTCCACAGGTTTCGGCCCTTAATGAAGTTCAGTGCGGACCACCACTTGATTTATATAATAGTGCACGTTGATGAGCAAAAGCAACAGTTATAGTCATATTACAAGCTAACAGAGGAAGACTTAGAAGAAATCACTAAGGAATGGTCGGCGGACCTCCTTATTCCAACCAACCCTGCGGAGTTTTCTGATGTAGACAGCCTAGAAGCTGCTCAGGATACACCTGGACCGAGAAAGACAAAGAATATTGAAGAGGTTCATGATGTAGACAACACATCTATGAGGACTGCACCCATTTCACCAGACAAAGGGGGTGACGGCGAAGAGATCGAAGGTGCATAAATTGAACAATAGAAAGGCGAAGTACCACTGCCTAGGGATGAAAAGGACTCGTCGAAGAAAAGGAATGTTTCACCTTCGAAATCTTCCTCCTGGAATAAACCTAGAACCCTTGTAACCAACATGCAGACTACCCTCACATTGGATGATTTTAATTTCATCATCACAGTTGTGAACAATGCTTCATAGGAGGTATTAGAGAATCAGGAGGTGAAGCATGAGCAGATGTATAATCACATCAAGATTGAACTCGAAGGAGTGCAGCAGGCACTCCAGTCTAGTCGTGTAGTCTCCATTGCACCTTTGACAAAAGGAACAGTAGAACCTGGAGATGACCTAGCCTAATTGCACCAGATCGCCGATAAAGTTGAAGCTCGACTTCAATGAACTCAGGAAGAGATAGTGCAAACAATCCAGGATTTGACATAGGTACAGGGAGTACTTGTTGAGCAGTGCAGTGTTTCCGAACGAGAAAAACTTGTGTTTCAAGAACAGTGGGACAACGAGAAAGAAGAGCTACAACATAGCAAGGATAAGTTGATCAAAGAGCAACTAGAAGTAAAGGAACTGGTCAGTAGAGCACTTTTCTCTGTGACCGTCATAGAAGTGAAAGTTGAAGAACAAATTCTGCAGCAGGTAGCACAACTCAAAGAAGTGATCCAGTAGCTTCAGCAGCGCATCGCAGACCTGGAACTTCGTACTGTGCCTGAGACCCCTCAAGAAATCAGAGACCTAAGAGAGGCAACTTCTCACAGCGCAGTTGGAAGAATGAAATCCATTGCCTTGGAGTGTAAGAAACTAAGCTCTAGGAGTGCTCAGACGTATGAAAACCTCACAGAGAATCCAAAGTTACAAGCATTGGAGTCGCAGCTCCAAGAAGCGAAGCAACATGTAGATATGTTACAGTCACAGCTAAAGGCCTTGTCACCAGTCGAGAGAATGAAGAGGTTTCTACAGAAACACATGGCCCAGCAAAAGATCCACACGATCCATACCAAAGTGATGGAAGTCTCTCAACGATTTCAACCAGTGCAAGAGAAGGCATGCCAACTATTCACTGAAGTTGAAAGGCAAGGAGCAGAACTTGAACAAGTTGTGATTTCAATAGAACAACACCTAGAAGGACCAGTCAATGATGCACTCATTCAGGAGTTCACTGAGCATGAAGAAGTATCATTACATTAGGTCAAAGCATCTCAAGTCAAACTCGAGGTATTTGAGGTGGAATTGCTCAAACCAGAGTGACTCAGGATGAGTCACGGGTGAGTGTTGGGGGCCTGTTGGCCCTTGACCAACTTTTGAAGTTACTTGGTCATATTTGACCATTTTTGGGACTTCGACAGCTTATCGAAGATGGAGCACCAGACGAAGCAGAGATCAATGGATCTCAGCCCACTTTCGGGTCCCTTTTTGGGTTTTGGAAATATGTAATGGGAAATGGATGTCGGCCTGTGGGTTTACCCACGCTTAGGCCCATTTTGTATGTATAAGTATACATATAGGCATCTAGTAGAGAGGGAGGGATTGTATTGTATCTATGTGATATAGGCTAAGTTCCAAGAAGGGATATGTGTGGTTGATAGCTTTGTGCATTCTGTATAGACTTGCAGAGCTTAGTGCAAGTCCCTGTGTGAAGATATAGAAGGTTTTGTGCTGAAAGGTAAGGAAGAAGGATCTAGTGGGCTACACAGATCTTTTGTCCTATGTGAAGTAAGGGTTCCTACGGCTTTTTTCTTGTAACCGATTGTCCGACGATAATATAGAAGAAGAGTTGGTGGACGTAGCCTTAGAGAGAGGGTGAACCACGTAAATCTGTGTGTTATGCTTTGTGCCTTGACTTGTTGTGCTTATCTCTGCTTTTGCTAAGTGCTTTGATATATTTAGATGGATATATTTATGCTTTGTACTTATTAGATAGGTATACATAGTAGATCTGATATGTATGAAGATACTTAGTGCTGAACTACTGGATCTGACCTGTTTACTGTTGTTAAGTGCTAAGTTACCTTATATCTAAGTGGCTACTGCGATGCTCTGTGCTATCTACGAAGTATAATAAAGACTTAATATTGATGAATAATCGATGCTAAGTGCTCTATAAGCGATATAATCACAGATCTGTGTCCCAGCTAAGGTTGCAGACATTTGAGTCCTGCAACCACCCCTACCTCTACCTCAGGTGAGACTTCATCTGCTTCATAGGTGTTTCCAAAAGGGCCGGTAGTTAGGGTTTTGTTGGTGCGCTCTTGTAGCATTGAACCCTGGGTCTACCCCTATGCCAACAACTCCTATGACACATATTAGGAGGATGTTATGGAGATATGAAGAATAAGAAGTATCTACCAAGATATGTGCACGAATCACTAAAATTGTGCATGAGTTTTGATTAGGAACCTATTCCCTACCCAAATGTGATGGGACAGAGTTAATGGATAAGTTCCTCGCATAGATGCAGAAGGTTCTCACAACCCACATAATGTAGTCCCTAGACATAGTACTAGAAGGAATTCATGCATATTGGGGGGAAATGCACCACGAGCATCTACAAGAATGGGAACAGGTGGTGGAATCGATCAAGGAAATATTTTGGCCTACGATAGAGCCCCAAGAATATATGTGTTCTTTTGAAAGGATTTGGATAGCCAAGAAAATGTCTAACACATAACAGACTCATAATACTTCCAAACACATTACGCTAAAACATACTCCCACACATCAGGTGCCTTTGGCAAGGGCCAAGCAACTAGAAGAGCAACACCAGATAGAGTTGGATCCAATCCAAGTGTTGTGTACTAGTTATAATAACATGGTACCAGCCACAACAACCAATGGTGTGCCATGGCAAGGGCTAAGGAAAAATATTTGAGTGAAGAAGCATCACAACCTTCTAGGGTCGGATGTAATGGGTTGACATACTTAGATTAGAGCTGGGGTGCGCAGTAGACATTCAATGTACACAAGTAGGATAAGACTTAGCTAGATTAGATAAAACCAACATAATAAACGGGCATATTAAAAAGATCAACACAATAAAGCAAGTCACAACAGATTGTACTTGCACACAAATTTATAAGATTCAAATATGATTACAGTATTAATGCCATAGTACAATCCAAAGTGTTAGGGTCCTATAATCATAGGTAACTTGATTCTTCAACTGCTTATTTGGCATTGCTCCCGTGATGAAGACTTATGGCTTGTTGGGCTCGATTGATTCCTTTTCCCCCTCCATCCATTTCACCCGAGCCTTCATCACCCTGTCGCACCCTTCATGCCCTCACCCTCCATTTTTTCACCCCTCCACCGTTTTTGTCCCTACATGAATAAACAAACTTAGGATAAAAAAATATTAATTAGATTAATTTAATAAGATAATTAATAATAAATAAATAATTAGATTAATTATTAATTAATTAATTATTAGTAATTAAGTTAGTTTGTTTAAGTTAGTAATTAGGTTAGTTTATTAGAATTAAATATTAATTAAAAAATAAAACCAAACAAAAATATATAAAACAAAATTATAAAACATATAAATTAAAAACAAATTAAAAAATAAAACAATAATATAAAATATTAATTAAAAAGTAAATAAAATAAAACATAATATATATATTAAAAAACAAAAAAAAATTAAAAATATAAAATAAAAAACAAAACGAAAAAACAAAAATTAAAAACAAATAATAAATAAATAAATTATATCCTAAGTTTGCAAACCATACTCCCCCATATAACACGGACCCCCCCGACGTCACTCAATCAAAAGGGGGTATGAGTAGGTGGTTTACTATGGGACAGGTTTCACCATATGGTGAACTCGGACCCCCCTCCCATTACCACTTACCACTCCCGGGGGGTCCGAAAACCACCTTTCCTCCTCCAAAACCACCCTCCCAAAAATAAAACCGTTTTTTCGCCAGTTCAACACTTCGTATTCCGAGAGGGTTTCTAGGCAAATGGCGACGAATTTTGAAAATAAGAGAGCATTTTTTGTTCATCGGGGGATGAAGAACAAAAACCTCTCCCAGAATTTACACAGGTGTCAGAAGTTGGGAGAATCGAAACCATCTCTGAGACTTATTTTTCAGGCTTCCATTTTTTCCCGTTTTGGTCATGATTTTGCGGGAGCTGTTTTGGCGAGATGGAGATGAATATAGAAAAACTGAAAGAGGTTTTTGTTCAGAACAGGCTCATCCACAAAAAACACCCCCCATGTTTACACAAACATCTCATGGTGGGAGAAAAGGACACTTCCATTGACCTTATTTTTTCAAAATTTCGGGAAGCAGTGAACTTACAGGTGGCAGAGTTCATAGGCCCGGTTTCAACATCAATCCAGATGTTAGATGATATGAGAAACCTATCGAAAGAGAATAATCATGCACCTAATCATCTTCAGATATTCGGGCATGAATTTTTCAGAAACATCCACAAGCAGTGGTCAAAGATACTGTCAGTTTAGATTTTTTCTGGAGTAATATCATGGTCATTGATGACCAGATCTTTGGAAATAAATTGTATAAATACTTCTGAATTTGAAGTATTGTGGGTTGATCAGTTGGGACCTGAAGGGAGAAATGGTATTGAAAAATTACCGTTCATTATAAATACTGTTAGGATGGTTTCCAGTGATTATTTTTTATGAATACAAAGACATTTATGCTTCAGGCTTCCTGTGTCATTGTTATGTGGTGAAGTGTTCATCTATGTAATCTATTTTCTCTCTGGTTTTACATTATGTTATCTCTATTTATTGTTTATAAGAAGAATATGTTCAAGATTAGTTTTCAACACCTTGTTCTGGCTTAAAACAATATTTATGTTTGCTTCTGAAATTTGAATGTAGAATTCAGATAAGATTTGCTCTGCATTCGAAGTGAACCCTAATATGTTCCTCTTTTCCAATCTCACAAAATACAAGGATCCACTGACATAATTATCGTGCCTTGTTACATATTGTCTCAGTTATTCATTCATTGAATCATATTTAACCTTTTGACTCCATTTTTCCCAATGGTCCTCTTTTGTTGTCTCAACCAAAAACTCAAAAACAAATCTTCTATCCTCATATCTAGCCTAATATCCAATCTAAACAAAGTTAAATTGTACAGAGAGATGCTTCTCTGAGTCATGGAGGGATAGATCTTTGACTCCTAGTGGTTTTGTGGTTACCTCTGTCAATCTCTCCCTTAGCCTGAGAAATTACAGAGTGCTAACATAGTGGCGGCCATACAGGGGAATGTTCCTCATAAAGAATACCAAATTCCAGATCTGATCACTGATGGTGGACAGTGACCAGAAACAAGAAGGCTTAATCATCCACCTGGTGTCTCCAATCAACTCCAGATCAGTTCCAATTCGAAGACTCCACTGGAGGAAGAATCTGAAATATGACCAAGCAATCTGGAAGAATCAGGTATTCAAGCTCAAATTGTATTCAAGACATATTTGGTTTTATCTGTAATTATGTTCTATCTTATTCTGATCCTGGTCAAGAGTACATTGGTGAAGTTTACATTGATCATTTTCAAATTGATGATCCTCAAGAGACTAAGGCCCAAGTTGTAGATCATCTACATACTCATACATCTGTGCACATCCTAGATACACCTATATAAATTCCAGAGAGACATGTGTCGCGTTCTTTATATCCTACTCTTTCTAAATCTCCAGATGGTTATAAGCCCCCTGCTTTACCTCCTGTACCTATAAAAATCCCAGACATATAGAAGCCTCTAGTTTTGCCTCCTATTCTCCATGACCTCCCTGCCAATTATAGCAATAATATGCCCAGGTTTGATGGCGAAAATGTGAATATCACTGTTGAAAAGCACATCCAAAGTCTTGAGGATTTTCTTGATCTATTTGAGGTGGAAGAAGATGATGTATGTATCAAGATGTTTACCCTATCTTTGCAAGGTAAAGTTAAAAATTGGTTTAAGAATCTTCCAGCTGCAAACATTGATAATTTTCATCCATTTGTGAAAATTTTCCTGGATAGATGAGTGATCAGGGGAAATGTCTTTCTCATCTTAGAAGAATATGACCATTTAAAAATATATCCAGGTGAGACAGTACAAAACTTTTCATCCAGGTTCAATAAGGTGTATCATGCAATTCCTGTTGATATAAGGCCACCCCAAGGATTAGCCCTTTTTCATTACCCAGATGCATTTGATCCATAGATGGAATTCCAATTAAGAGAATGGAACAATACAACCCTTGAAGAAATGCAAAACATTACAGTGGATGTGGAGGCTAATTTGTTGAATAAAAAGTCCAAGCTAAGGGCAGAAGAGAAAGATAGAATATAAAAGGAACAGATGACATCTTCAGAAGTGAAACTAGATGTTATGGCAAACAATGTAAAAGAGATGATGCAAAAGATTAGTAGAAAAGATGAACTTGATGTTCAAAGATCACATGTTTCATTAGTTCCAAAAAATAAAAATCTCACCGCTCTCAAACAGTTTGCAGCTCATCCTTGGCATCCTAAAACAGAAGAGGATTGTTTCATGTGCTCGATTCATAATATGGTCAAAGATGAAGCTCAAAATCAGCTTGTAGAGGAGAAATTAACCAATTTAATGTATAGTTTTGATGACATTCCTTACATAGACAATTCACCCAAGTATGGTGAGGATATGGTTGAAATTGATGTTGACTATTCAAAGCAATCAGTAGCACACGGTTGGGAGGAAGAAGTTCAGTTACAAGCTAAGGATGAAAATCAACAGTTGCATATTAATCATGACAGCAAGGAGGATAGTGCAGAAAGTTTTCAAGTAAATGCAAAATCCTTGCCCTTATATTTTGCCTCATTTCTAAGAGAAAATTATAAGCAAATTGTCAATAGTAGGAATGGAGAACTCTCTTACCAATCAGATGAGGAAATCATGGATGATAAATAACCTTTTTTAGATCTAGAGGTACAACCCTTGAGTCATCTTGAATGTCAAATCTCAGATGCAAGGTCAGAGTCGGTAACATGTGATGAATTGATCCATTATTATTCTATACCATTATGCTCCAATTCATTTCAGATTTTGAAAGGCAATTTTGATCACATTCTGAATGATGAATACATGAAAGAGTATAAAGTTTCATTAGAGCCAATGCAACAACTACCTCATTTTCTACAAGATCCAATAGAGAGGTATTGGTTGACATATGTAGACAGAGTCCTTTTTCATTTGCTAGTCATAGGATGAAAAATATTTATGATTTTGATATGATCAGACAGTTAGCTTCATCGTTGTGTTTAGCAGAAGTATCATTTCAAAGCCCATCAGAAAATTTGCAGCCATGTCAAGAAGTGCATGAGGATGTAAATAACATAACTACAACATCAAATCATGAAGTTGAGTTGGTTAAATTTGAACATCAGAAGATAGGTCATGTATATTATGATCCTATAGTTGTCTATATGGAGGAGCTATTCTTTTCAGAATTCCCATTAATACCTAATTTTTTTGTAATTGTCCATAGTATCAGGGCTTTGTGTTGTGAAGATCAGGTTGGAAATCAGTCGGTGTTGCCCATGCAATTTCTATTTCTGACACTGGTTAAAAATAGTGAAAGAGCAGAGTTATTAGAGTAGTTGATTGATTGGCTGCACTGGCATTATTGTTTCATTTAGAAAAACAAAATTATCAGCGGTGTAGGGTAGGTATCAATTTTGAATAAGCTCAGTCATTTGAGAATCTTTTTTAGCATTGTATGGTTTCCAGTAGAGTTTGCAGTTGATAGTATATAGTTCAGTGTTCAGTCTAATTTGATCCAGTTCGAAGATTATAGCTACAGTGACTCCATGGCCCAACGAATAAAGCATTGGTCTGCATGTTCAGAGTTCAGGGGTTCTTGTCACCTCCTTAAAGATCTGCCATCCCTAGGTGGAGCCTATGTCGGGGTCCTATAATCATAGGTAACTTGATTCTTCAGCTGCTTATTTGGCATTGCTCCTGTGATGAAGAAATATGGCTTGTTGGTCTCGATTGATTCCAATTCCCCCTCCATCCATTTCATCTGAGCCTTTATCACCCTGTCGCACCCTTCATGCCCTCACCCTCCATTTTTTCACCCCTCCACTATTTTCGTCCCTACATGAATAAACAAATTTAGGATAAAAAATATTAATTAGATTATTTTAATAAGATAATTAATAATAAATAAATAATTAGATTAATTATTAATTAATTAATTATTAGTAATTAATTTAGTTTTTTTAAGTTAGTAATTAGGTTAGTTTATAAGAAATAAATATTGATTAAAAAATAAAACCAAACAAAAATATATAAAACAAAATTATAAAACATATAAATTAAAAACAAATTAAAAAATAAAACAATAATATAAAATATTAATTAAAAAGTAAACAAAAATAGACATAATACATATATTAAAAAAAATTAAAAACAAATAATAAAAAAAAAACAAAATAAATTATATCCTAAGTTTGCAAACTCTACTCCCTGATATAACTCGGAACCCCCCCCCCCTTACGTCACTCAACCAAAAGGGGGTCCGAGTAGGTGGTTTACCACGGGACATGTGTCACTGTATGGTGAACTCGGACCCCCCTCCCATTACCACTTATCACTCCGGGGGGGGGTCCAAAAAGCACCTTTCCTCCTCCAAAACCTCCCTCCCAAAAATAAAATAGTTTTTTCACAAGTTCAAAGCTTCGTCTTCCAAGAGATATTTCGGGAAAACGGGAACAAATTGTGAAAACCCGAGAGAATTTTTTTTTCAAAATGGGCGGAAGAACAAAAACCTCTCCCATAATTTACACAGGTGTCAACAGCTGGGAGAATCAAAGCCATCTCTGGGCCCTATTTTTTAGGCTTCCATTTTTTCCTGTTTTGGTCATGATTTTGCGAGAGATGTTTCGACGATATGGAGATGAATTTGGAAAAATTGAAAGAGGTTTTGTTAATAACAGGCTCATATACAAAAACCACCCCGCGTTCTTACATAGACATCTCATGGTGGGAGAAAAGGACACTTTCGTTGACCCTATTTTTTCATAATTTCGGGAAGCAATGAACTTACAGGTGGAAGAGTTCGTAGGCACAGTTTCAACATCACTCCATATGTCAGATGATACAAGACACCTATCAACAGAGAATCAACATGCACCTAATCATCTCTAGATATTTGGGCATGAATTTTTCAGAAACATCCACAAATAGTGGTCAAATATAATGCTAGTTTAGATTTTTATGGAGTAATATCATGGTCATTAATGACCAGATCTTTGGAAATAACTTGTATAAATACTTATGAATTTGAAGTATTGTGGGTTGATCAGTTGGGACCTGAAGGGAGAGATGGTATTGAAAAATTACCATTCATTATAAAGACTGTCAGGATGGTTTCCAGTGATTCTTTTTTATGAATACACAGACATTTATGCTTCAGGATTCGTGTGTCATTGTTATGTGGTGAAGTGTTCATCTATGTAATCTTTTTTCTCTTTGGTTTTACATTATGTTATCTTTATTTATTTTTTATAAGAATAATATGTTCAGGATTTGTTTTCAACACCTTGTTCTGGCTTAAAACAATATTTGTGTTTTCTTCTGAAATTTGAATGTAGAATTCAAATAAGCTCTGCTCTGCATTCAAAGTGAACCCTAATATGTTCCTTTTTTCCCATCTCACAAACTATAAGGATCCATTGCCATGATTACCTTGACTTGTTACATATTGTCTCGATTATTCATTCATTTAATCATCTTTAACCTTTTGACTCCATTTTTCCCAATGGTCCTCTTTTGTTGTCTCAACCAAAAACTCAAAAAGAAATCTTCTATCCTCATAGCTAGCCTAATATCCAATCTAAAAAAAGTTAAATCATAAATATAGATCCCTCTCCGAGTCATGGAGGGATATATATTTGACTCCAAGTGGTTTTTTGGTTACCTCTATCAATTTCTCCCTCAGCCTAAGAAATTACGGAGTGCTAACACAAAGGATGGGCCATCGGGATCTAACAGATGGTTGCCAGGATGTAGGCAAATACAATGATGAAGAAGTGGGTAGTTAGTCCTAGGATAGGTGATGACAACCTAGGGAAAGGAAACCATTTATGGTAGTAATTCCCTATGACGCACGACAATTATGATGGTACAAACCACTATGAATGACCATTATGACAACTCTATAGTCGAGTCACATAGAGAGGAATTCACCCTCGATGTATTTAACATCCTAGCAACCACACTTTGCTTCATTATGTTCGCAAAGCAAGTGGAGAATGTAGTTAAAGAATGAGTGAATATTATCATAAGTTAAAGGAAGTTGGGTCGCATACATAGTCAAAATAGTCATTTCAACACAGATCTCTCGAAATACAGGTAATAGCATAGGCATCGATATGCGCTAAGCCTTCGTAGAGGATAATGAACTCCCCAAGTAAACCCCATGGACAAAAAAAATCCAAGGTGGTCAAGGACCAATGGGTTCCCGAGCCCAAAATACCAACTAATATAGATTTCATAGGCCCTTGGCTATGAAAGGTTCCCCAACTTCGATATTCATACTATAATGTTCGAGCCTAGGTGCAATTCCTCGAGCTGCACTTTGAAAATTATGTACAGATAATACAAGGGGAAAACAGAAAACAATGAGTGGTCACCCAGATATGGGCCAATCCCCTCAAGCAATCATGTGTATTGACATTGGTAGACTACCCACACTTTGGCCATGACCTTCTCGTCAATGCATGTGTCTGATTCTTGCTCAGTCAATTCAATGGTGGATTCATTTGGTTCGACAAGCCATACACAATTGATGAGAATCTCATGCACCTAGTTAAAGGCCTTCTAATGGAGGGAGAGGACCCAACAAAAGTGATAAAGGCCAAGGATTCATCCCACGAGGAAATATACACCAAGTATGCTACGCATAGGATATCCCAAGGGGTGGTGTTTCCAATCGGTGTAGTTGTTGCCGCAGAACAATGCATCAGAGGAGTACTTAATGAATGAATTTTTTGAAGATTTTCTGGGGGCATAGGACTTAGGAACAAAAAATTAGTATAGATCATAATATTGCTTTCCATGATTACGTGGAATCCCCCATAGGGCCACAACGATGATGCATCTGACTCGCAATCCTACTCCACATCCAAGTTCCTCACGTTGTAGTACAATAAAGACAAGCAACTCTAGGAAACGACTAACAAATCACTTTAGAAATGGTACAACCAACTCATTCAAGCAGTTGATACAACACTACAAATACCACATAGTATTATGGATAGGTATGGATATTACCTTCACTTTGAATGCACTTTTCATAATGTATTTATTTACCCAAGCACAGACACAAAGGAAGAAACCAAAATGATACCATTCTGTATCACCGAGGATGATATCAAGTAGGCGTTGCATAATGGCCTGACTACCCTAAACCTACACCTGATGAGGAGCTCGAGCAACTACATACACAAACCAAAAGGAAGCGAGAGACCTCCCAAGGAAAGTGAAAACAACCCACGAGTCAGAGGACACACACTAATGTGGACAGGGATGTTGATAATGATAAGGGACCCAAGTGGAAAAATACATAAACACTATTGGTACAAACTCTACCTCCCAAGAAACTGCCAACACCTATCAACCTATGTTCAAGCCTGGAGCCTGATGACCAAGTGCACACACCAACTCCCTCATCAGAGATCCACCCTACACCCATTGAGGAGGAGGTCCCCTTGTAATCCATAAAGCACATAGTGGTTTCTGATCAAGGTAGTAGTAGAGGGTTGGATATCAGCGCCCCACCATAGGTAGTAGGGAAAATTTCCACACCCCTATCGAGCCTCGTCATCAAAATCAAAGGGAAATCGGTTATGTAGTAGATCATGAAAAAATACTAACGACCAAATTCGACACATTGTGTCGAAAATTGGAGATTCTTCCATCATCCAAGTCCCCATATCGAGCACACCATGTGACATAAATCACATCTCACCCCCATCACCATGCAACAATACCCAACGAAGAGTGTTGTGTTTCAGTCCAATGGCGATCAACAATTGGGAGCCATCCAACTCAATCGAGCTAGAGTTGGTGTTGGTATCTTCACAAGACCTACAAACTTATATGGCCACAATAGTGAATGAATTCAGGGATAGACATCAGGCCCTCAACCAATCTTATGAACAAATACAACAACAACATGAACAAGAAATTACCACACATAGAGAAACTCAGGACCATCTTCACCAAGAAATAGTGGTCCACAAGGAGATTGAATCTTCACATCGAGAGATCAAGGAACTTGACAAAACATAGGCCACGATTCATATATCAATGAAATTGTTGAGTTTTATGCACAAGTCCCCCACACAATAGACGATACTTTTCCCCTCCTTGGGTCGTGCAAGCTTCACAAAGTGAAGGAGAGAGTCTAGTATCTGGAAACGTTTAACCTCGAAATCCAACAAAAGCTCAAGTACCCTCCAGTAGAGAGTCAGGAGTTCAGGCAGAGGATAATGATGGTAGAAGAGGAACTGAAATAGGGGAAAGCATGTATCATAGACTTCACAGGGGTGGTCAAATATAGCTTCAAACTTTGGACACATCTCCAAAATGCCCCCAAAGTTCATGCTATGGACAATCAGATCTGAGCAACTGAAGCCCAAATCATGCAACAACAACAAGAACTATCCTCTTTACCCCTTGTTGAACGATAAGAAGCCATGACATCAAGTGACAACAAACTTTGGGAGATTATGACAACCCATAACAAACAACAAACAATCCCATGCATCACACTAGACACAACCAATAAATCTTAGTTGTATTACAACCAATTTGAAGCGGCGCAAGCAACAAAAACCCCACTTGCAACAAAGATGGAGTAGATCGACCTTCACTTACTAGTGACCACACAGACTGATGTCGAGGATATTTTCAATCTGTCACATCGACAACAAGAACTTTTTGACGACGTTAACGATCACTTTAAGGCATTCATCCATGAATTAATTACAACAATGTCATCAACCTCTTTTTTCGTGACATAAACAACATTATTAACTCGAGGATGACCCAAATAATAGTGGTGGGGGCCCATTAGCACCTAAAGTTTGAATACCGTGTGTGCCACAAGTCAACAATGTATGCACACTTAAACATATGCATGAATTGACACCAAGTTTCAGAGTTTGCACCATCTAGGGATTAAATTCACGCACCAACCCATTCTGTATTGCGAGCTTCAACCCCATTTTTCATTGCGCATGCCAACCCTTTTTATATTGTGCATGAGAACTTAGAGAAACTGCATGTAGGCCAGATCCAAAAAGAACCTCAACAATCATTGTAACTAATTGTGTAACAACCTCACTAATCATGGTTGAGGTTATGGATGACCTGACAAGTATTTATGATTTCCACGCTTTGTGAAAGATATGGGGGGATGTATGCAGATATGTAAAGGGTTGGTATTTTGAGTATGTTAGCATCAGAAGTCACTACTGGATTGCTTGTAGGAGAAGAGCCCAACGCCCATCAGTTTTATGTCACGATTTGTTTAATGGGGTGATCAGATGGGTAAAGACTCAAGAAAATATAGCTTTAACTCAACAAACTAGGCTTGGCATGTAGAAAGCAAGGGAGGTCTTGATCCAACTTCTGTCAGCAAATGATTAAAGGGTGGAAGAAGGAAGACTTGTGAGAAGGGTGAGCAAGACTGCCTTGGGCGACAAGCCTTCGGAAGCTTGAGGAGGAAAAACTCGGAAGACAAGATCCTCTTGGTCCAGAGCTTCAAGGGGCTAAGGAGTGACTCGACTGAATCCTTCAATTCCAAGTCGTTTCAGCGCTGAGAACATTACAAGAAACGATTAGAAACAATGTGACTATTATAGTGATCCAACCTACATCATCTTATAACAACCACAACTCGACTGGATCCTCCAATTCCGAGTTGTTCTAACACAGTAAACAAAGAAATGGAAGGGAAGCTGACATCCATAAAATAAGAAATCTCAAATGCCTTATACATTAACCAGAGTGACCATCACTTCATCAAAACTTTACAATCGGGAGTTTATCTCAACCATCCATCCCTTACAAAAATACAAAGACTGAGTCTATATACTCAGGAAAATTCACCTCACAGAGGCGTGTCTAGTCACCCAAAGCTTGGTGTCCCTTCATTCAAACTCATACTGACATATTTCTTTAAGCGCCACCTTAACTACGCATGGCTCCTGTGAGGAGGGTAGTTGAGCCATTAAGTGATGGGCTAGCGTGCGCAGAATTCTCTGTTGAGTCGAGGACTTCGGCATGGTTTCTTTGAGAAAATCGATACACAGGACCTCTTCGGGAAGACGGCTTGCCAGACCCTCCATCCCCTCACTTAATGAATGAAAGGAGGTTTCAACCACCCGCTCTTGGCTTCATTTACTTCAATGCTAGAAACAGTATTGAGATCGGATCCGATGGCGCCTGGAGATCGCGATGATCCCCTCTGTAACTGAACTCAGCACCCTTAGCCTTCTTTACGCAGCTCCTATCTATCCCCAAGTGGCCACGGGTTGTGACCATGTTCTTATTCCCAAGGCGACTTCGGCGTTCGCGAATGGAAAGGAGCTATCCCTGCAATTTGAAATCGGGATGAGTGAAACGCCAAGACGACTCAATCTGGTGCCACGCGTCCCTCTGAGATCTGACGATCCTGAACTCACCCGATGCTGTTGTGGGCCCGGGTCCGGGACTCTCCCGGCATCTCGTGCATCGGAATATAACGGAGTTGCTCTTTGCGCCTTGGAGTCGTGATGGGCAAAATGCCGAGATGGCTCAGTTTGCCACCATGTGTCCCCTTTGGATGGACGGTTGAAAAGGTTTTGTGATACCGCGGGCCCTGCTTTCGGCGCTATCGGGGTTCGGGGTTTTGAGATGTAGAACAACATGAAACTCTCGCCCCTCTAACTCCCGAATGCTGAAACGCCGACATGACTAGATATCGCACCACGCGTCCTCTGGATGGACAACTGCTATTCTCCCCTGCACACAATATGGGCGCGATCTATGGTATTAACTTCGACGCAACTTCCGATTCACGATTTCCCACCAACCATTGATCTGCTTATATCGATGGATCCGGACCGTTGACACTATGATCCTTCCCGCTCGCTTGATTTTAAGTCCGAAAAGGACTTTTTCTATGCGATGCACTTGGGTGCTCCTTGTGCAACCTGCAGACCTAGATGTCCTGATGTCGAAGACAAGTAATGTTGCTAACATTAGGCTCCATGGGGGATAGATTCATCCCTGTGATGCTCTAAGGACTCATTCTGCAGTTCCAGTGCCTTGCTGTTGGGCTACGGAGTCACTTACTAAGCCGAAACAATAAAAGTAAAAACAAAGAATAGAAAGGACAATATTTACAAAACATAGGAGCCACTGAAGGCTCAGACAAAACATTTTTTAAGAAAATGCCCATTTACTGGGCTACTGAAAACTTCTTCACCCTCCAAATCCTGTAACCTGTAGGTGTTATTTGAGAAAGTCTCAGAGATTCTGAAAGGCCCGACCCACAGGGCTTCAAATTTTCCATGTTTTCCCTTGTCTTGCTTAGGAGCATCCCATTTCAGCACCAGGTCTCCTATATGGAACCGCTCCTTCTTGGGCTTCTTATCGAAAACCTGCTTGATCCTTTGCTGATGGTCCTAAATTCTGTCTATTACCTACTCTCTGGCCTACTGGACTTATACCAGTTGATGAATCCTTCTGTCTATGTCATTAGGCTCCTCTTGATAATCCTCGAAGAATTTAGCTACAGGAATGGCCAGTTGCGAAGGGAAGGCAACTTCTGCTCTGTAAACTAACTGGAAGGGGGAGATGCCTATAGATCTCTTTGTGGTCACCCGATCGGCCCATAAAGCGAATTTCAGCTTTGAACTCCAAGCTTTTTTGTTGTCCTCCAACAATATTTTGATGATTCTTATCAGGCTTTTGTTGGAGGATTCTGCTAAACTGTTGTCGTATGGATAATACGGGGTGGAGTGAATCAGTTTGATCCCGAACTGTTCACAGAACTTGGCTAATGGCTCAGACCCAAAAGCGGCTGCATTATCAATGACAATCTTATTTGGGCAGCTGAACCTCGTGATGAGGTCTTCCAAGAACCCAATGATTACCTTGTGGGAAGCACTCATGGTAGGGATAGCTTCAATCCACTTGGTAAATAAATCTGTAGCAGTCAGGATCCATCTGTGTTTCCCACTGGAAGCAGGGTGAATTTCTCCAATGAAATCTAGGCCCCACTACTGGAATGGTCCCGAAACAACTACAAGCTGTAAAGGCAGAGACTTGAGTTGTTGTTTTCCTGCAAATATTTGACATTGGATACAGGCTCTAACTCCTTTGTGGACATCAACGAACAAGGTAGGCCAGTAGTACCCAGCTCTAAGAATTTTGTGGGCTGTGGCCTTCTAGAAATGGTGCCCTCCACATAGGCCGCTGTGAAATTCAACCATGATCCTGTCGGCCTCTTGTGAATTCATGCATTTTAAAAGTACCCCCAGGGGGTCTTTCCAATATAAAATTTGATCGATAAGGCAGTATCTGACTGCCTTGAGCTTCAGAGCTCTTGCTTTGTTTCTTTGCAGGTTGTCTGGAGGCCGCAGCTCTTGTACAAAGTATATGACATCCTTATACCAAGGACATCGAGCCAATGGGGGCTCCCTTTGAGGGTCTATGTCAGAAAACCGATCATGTTGAATACCCGAGCATTCGTTGATGAAATTTATCCCCAAAGCTTGGCAATTGGCTTCATCCAACAGCTTGGCTAAACCTTGACCTTTGATTAATTTGGTAGGCTTTATTTCTAGGTCTATGCTTGGCTAAAATTTTGGCGATCCACTTACTCCTCCTCCCGTCTATGTCAGGCTAAATTAGAATGTCTTTAATAGCGGCTGAGGGGACATAAGCGATGAACTTTGACTGCAAGACATAAATTTTGAATGCCTTGAGAGCCTTTACCAGGGCATAGGCCTGCTTCTCCATAGCGTCATACCCGACTTCGGCATCCCTCAATGCTCGGTTGAAATAGGCGATAAGCTGCTCAAGTCCAACCTCGTTTGTTTGTAACAAAACAACAGCCACCGTGTCAGATGAGGCAAAGGAGAAAATAAGGAAATCCTTTGAGTAGTCAGGGCTAATAATCACAGGGGCATCTGTCAGGGCCTTCTGTATTTTCTCAAAGGAATGTCACGATTCAGAAGTCCACCTCACTTCATTTCCTTTCCTTAACATGGTTGTTATAAGTTTTACCTCTTCAACAAAGTTAGGCACAAACCTCCTCAGAAAATTAATCTTACCAAGGAAGGATTGGACCTCCTTCTTGGACCTCGGGACTAACAAGGCTTGTATTACCTCAACTCTGCTAGGGTCAATCCTGACTCCTTCCGCTAATACTATGTGGCCTAATAATTTTCCCTCCTGCATGGCGAACAGAGATTTCTTGGGGTTTAATGAAATGCCAAAACTCCTACATTTCAGGAAAACTTTCCTGAGATGACGATAGTGTTCTTTGTCAGATTTTGAAAACACTGTGATGTCATCCAGATAGACGACCACAAATTTATCTTTTTCCCCGACGAAAGCTATGTCCATGGCACGTTGGAACGTTTCCCCTGCATTCATTAATCCAAACGACATCTTGGCATACATGAATGTGCCCCATGGAGTGGTGAATGTTGTCTTTTCCCTGTCCTCAGGCAGAACAAAGACTTGATTGTAGCCAGAGAAACCATCAATCATGGACATCTTGGAAGCTCCTGCTACCCTCTGCAGTATATGTTCCATCTTTGGTAAGGGGTAGTTATCCTTTCGTGAGCTCCTGTTCAGGTTTCTGAAGTCTACATAGAGCCGGATCTCTCCATTATTTTTCCTTACTGGCACCAAGTTGGCCACCAACTCTAAATATCTCAGTGGCACAATGATCTGAGCTTGAAGCAGCTTCTTCACTTCCCTCTCCATGATAGGCAGCAGCATAGGATTGATCTGTCTCAGCTTCTACCTAAATGGCTTTGCCTCCTCTTTTAATGGGATTTTATGCTCGATGACAGAAATGCCATATGTTTTGAGGTCTTCGTAGGTCCATGCAAACACATCAGCAAATTCCCTCAAAAGTCCGATGTATTCAGACCTCTTCTCCTTTGTCAGACTTCTTGACAATTTGACAAACTTGGGCTCACTCTCGGTCCCAATGTTGCACTGAATAGTACCAGTGTCATCCTCTGAGGTCTCTCCTTTTAATGCCACATCATTTCTATCAAAAAGCCTTTCCAAAGGAACCAGTCCCCTTGGAATATGATTACTGGGCAACTGCACAATGTTACGCTATGCAATCTTATTCAGAAAATTACCCCCATCAAGCTTTTCTTCAAAGACAGAGTCTCGATCGATATGCATCTCTGAAAATTCTTCGACAGTCTCCAATAACTTCTTGATCTCAAGATCATCCTCAAATACCTTCCAATGCTTGATGTTGTCAGGTAGGGAGGGCCTGTATTTTACTTCCACATCATATCTGAATTTAGGCTGCAAGGGTACTTTGAAATTACTTGTTGATGTAGCCAAGGAATCTGCCAGTGTGTTCTCCTCTCTTGGGATGAAAGAAATGTTAAATGCTGAGAAGAAACTGTCAATTAGGTCCCATACCTCATTTCTGTAACTCCTGAGTCGAGGATGCTTAGCCTAATAGGCGTTTCTAATCTGTTGGACCACCAACTCTGCATCTCCGAACGCTGCTACCTCCTGAATTCCCATTTCCCTTGCGGCTCTTAACCCCAGGACAAGAGATTCATACTCTGCCACATTGTTGGTAGCTTCAAATTCTAATTTGTATGACAGAGATATGGTTTCCTAAGCAGGTGACACAAAGACCACCCCAGATCTAGCGCCTTCCCTGGAAGAGGCTCCATCAAAGAACATTTTCCAGAAAGGGGTGATGGACGGAGGAAATTTAGGGGAAATGGTGGGCTGCTTTCTGAGTTTAAGAGGAGGCTCGAGAGCATGAGTGAGTTGGAGTAAACTGGAACCTAAATCAGTTTCTAAGGCAAAAATAGGATGGTTGGTAGGGTTGGCTTCATCACTGATTATATAGGCTAGTTGGGCTTCCCTGTATAGTCTTCTATGCTCTCCTCCAAACACTGGGATAGTAGCATATGTGAGGTCCATCTGCAAGGTTCCCCCCAGTCTTTTAATCCAAGATCTTGATAACAACATACCGAACTTGGGGGGAACGTCAGCTACTACAATATCCATGACCACACTTTTCATGGGAAACTGGAACAAGGTCACGACCAGGTCTTTGATAACCCCGAGACACTGAAATTTCCTGGAGTCGAAGGAATAGAGGTCATGATAGGCTCGGGTGACTTCTAGTCCTAACTCTTCCATTAAAGTTTTGGGCATGAGGTTGTGAGAAGCCCCCGAATCCATCAAGCAATTGTGCAGTACCTTGTCATGTATGTTCAAGGAAGTGTAGAAGGGAGGGGATGAGTCATTTCTATCTTCTACCATAGGACCTAGAATAACTACAGGCTTTTCATCTTGTAAATTGATGGAGTCTGTGGGAAGGCAAGAGACCTCAGACTGTAAAATCTCAGAGAAGCGTTTCTTGAACCCTTCATGTTTAATCAATTCTGTCAGGGGCACCGGGATTCTGATTTTTTGAATTTCATGCTCGAAATTAAAATAAGATGAGAGCTTTGGGATTTCTCTTATTTCGGGAGCATGACTCTGGATAATGGGAGAGAGGGGTTGGGTCTCCTTACCTCTGTGAATGTCTGCTATTTCATTAGCAGGATTCTCTGTTCTAGTGGACCACTCAGGAACGTTAGGCGCTATAGTCTTTTTCTTGGACCTCAGATCATACCTGCCTGGGCTGCCACTAGTCTTGTCTCCCTTGCTCAGTTCATTTAGCTGACTGTCCATGAGAGACTCCTTGTATGCTGATTGGGTGAGATGAGGAAAAGGAGGAGTGTCTCCGAAGCAATGGATTTCAGGATCAATCTCATCTGTTTCCCCTTCTTCCCCCTCGGCCACAAAATTATTTTGAAAAGGGGCCTAAATCTTTTGGTCTTCTCTATCTCTTCCCTTCTCTCTTTGCACAGTTGGGGAATTAATATTGTTTGGCCTCCTGAAACCTCCTCCCTTTTCGGCGTTTTGGGGGACCTTGTATGCTTGTCTCCCCTCCACCTTCATTCTCTCCATATCTGCAGACAGAGACTTCACCATCCTGGTTAGTTCATCCACTTGAGGGTGGGGGACTGATGGGCCAGAAGTTGAGGCTTCCGACCTTCCCTTTCTTCTGTCTGCGTCAATCTTGTTTCTCAGTCTATCAGCTGCTAATACATTGGATTCCACTTCTATGGCCGCGTCTTGCATTTGAGCTAAGGAGGTGGCTCTTCTTTCTCTCAACAAAAGACAGAAATCGGGGCCAAACGCACTAGCATAAGAAATTTTGACCGAGGCTTCTGAGGGCTTTATTTCGGCAGGAATTTTATTATACATCTTATTGAACCTTTTGGAGAAGTCGGAGACAGACTCTCCATCCATATTCTTCAAAGATCCGAACTCTGTCATGTAATACATGAAATCTTTCCTGTCGCCCCACTGCCTCAGGAAAGCACTATCCAAGGCTTCGATCCCATCAATAGATCTGGGGGCCAATCCTCTAAACCATTTCCTCACCTCGCCATATAGGCTCTAGATGAAGACTCCCATCTAGACATCTTCATTTTCAATATTCAGGTTGTCTGCATAACTGTTGAAAGAAACCAAATTTTCTTCCGCAGTTATGTCTGCTTCCCCAGTAAACTTGGGCATGTACTTCAAGTAGTCTCCAGCAGGGAGAGGATTCATAGGATGGGGTAGGATTAAGGGGGCGTATCTGGCAGTGAATATGGCGTCCATTCTATTCAGAGGGGGATTAGCACGAGCCATAGGAATATTAGGTGGAGGAGAACTTGGAGGAGAAGGAGTTCGCGAAGGGGTTACTGGGAATGAGTCTCGAAGTGGAGTGGGAAACAAGAGAGGATTTAAGGAGAAGGCTAACAAGCTCAAGTCAGCAGGTGCTCCTCTTTGTGCAGGAGTGGGGAAATCTTTTGTATTCCTGGGTCTACACCAAGGAACAACTTCAGAGGAGAGGGGAGTGACAAGGATTTCTCCCTCCAATCCCAGACCAGGAGGGGAAAACTCAGCAGGAACACTCCCAAAATTCAGGAAACGGGAAACCTCTGAAGGAGGTCTATTAAGAAACTGAGGAGGAGAAAGTGGAGTTCTTACAGAAGGAGATGGCGGATTACCTGTTTCGGCGGTGGAAGCTTCTTCTTCAGGGGCCTTTCCTTTTCTGAGAACCACCTCTGGATCAGTTTCAGGTGCAGCTAGAGGCAGTTGTGGATGAGACCACGTGTGTCTACCTTTGAAATCCATAATTAACTCGGCAGGTTCTCCCTAGTGGAGTCGTCAAAATGGAGTCGCCAGGTGCACAGTAGCAATCTTCAAAGGCTCTGATACCCAATGCACCTTCAGAATCAGAGGCTCAATGTCGTTCAATCCCGGGGAAAATTTTCAACTTCGTCCCCGCCAACGGCCCCAGAAATGTTAGCGTCAGAAGTCACTCCTGGATTGCTTGCAGGAGCAGAGCCCAACGCCCATCAGTTTTATGTCACGATTTGTTTAATGGGGTGATCATATGGGTAAAGACTCAAGAAAATATAGCTTTAACTCGGAAAACTGGGCTTGGTATGTAGAAAGCAAGGGAGGTCTTGATCCAACTTCTGTCAACAAATGATTAAAGGGTGGAAGAAGGAAGACTTGTGAGAAGGGTGAGCAAAACTGCCTCGGGTGACAGGCCTTCGGAAGCTTGAGGATGAAAAACTCGGAAGCCAATATCCTCTTGGTCCAGAGCTTCAAGGGGCTGAGGGGTGACTCGATTGAATCCTTCAATTCCAATTCGTTTCAGCGCTGAGAACATCGCAAGAACTGATTAGAAACAATGTGACTATTACAGTGATCCAACCTACATCATCCTATAACAGCCACAACTCCACTGGATCCTCCAATTCCGAGTTGTTCTAACACAGTAAACAAAGAAATGGAAGGGAAGCTGACATCCATAAAGTAAGAAATCTCAAATTCCTTATACATTAACCAGAGCGACCAACACTTCATCAAAACTTTACAATCGGGAGCTTAGCTCAACCATCCATCCCTTACAAAAATACAAAGACTGAGTCTATATACTCAGGAAAATTCACCTCACAGAGGCATGTCCAGTCACCCAAAGCTTGGTGTCCCTTCAGTCAAACTCATACTGACATCTTTCTTTAAGCGCCACCTTAACTACGCATGGCTCCTGTGAGGAGGGTAGCTAAGCCATTAAGTGTTGGGCTACCGTGCACAGACTTCTCTGTTGAGTCGAGGACTTCGGCATGGTTTCTTTGAGAAAATCGATACACAAGACCTCTTCGGGTAGATGGCTTGCCAGACCCTCCATCCCCTCACTTAATGAATGAAAGGAGGTTTCAACCACCCGCTCTTGCCTTCATTTACTTCAATGCTAGAAACAGTATTGAGATCGGATCTGATGGCGCCTGGAGATCGCGATGATCCCCTCTATAACTGAATTTGGCGCCCTTGGCCTTCTTTATGCAGCTCCTATCTGTCCCCAAGTGGCCACCGGCTGTGACCATGTGCTTATTCCCAAGGCGCTTTCAGCGTTCGCAAATGGGAAGGAGCTATCCCTGCAATTTGAAATCGCGATGAACGAAACGCCGAGAGGGCTCAATCTGGTGCCACGCGTCCCTCTGAGATCTGACGGTCCTGAACTCACCCGACACTGCTGTGGGCCCGGGTTCGGGACTCTCCCGGCATCTCGTGCATCAGAATATAATGGAGCTGCTCTTTGCGCCTTGGAGTCGCGATGGGAGAAACACTGAGATGGCTCAATTTGCTGCCATGTGTCCCCTTTGGATGGACGGTTGAAAAGGTTTTGTGATACTGCGGGCCCTGCTTTCGGCGCTATCAGGGTTCAGGGTTTCGAGATGTAGAACAACATGAAACTCTCACCCCTCGAACTCTCGAATGCTGAAACGCCGACACGACTAGATCTCGCGCCACGCGTCCTCTGGATGGACGGCTGCTATTCTCCCCTGCACACAATATGGGCGCGATCTATGGTATTAACTTCGGTGCAACTTTTGATTCACGATTTCCCGCCAACCATTGATCTGCTTATATGGATGGATCTGGACTGTTGACACTATAATCCTGCCCGCTCGCTTGATTTTAAGTCCGAAATTGACTTTTTTTGTGCACTGCACTTGGGCGCTCCTCATGCAACCTGCAGACCTGGATGTCCTGATGTCGAAGACAAGTAATGTTGCTAACAGAGTAGAGCAAGTTCATTCTTGTATGAGAGAGAGATGAACTAGAGCTCGACTAAGATCGAGTGTTACTTCTTTTTTTAGTCTGTTTTTTTCATGAGAGAGGAAGTAGATTGAGGTCTGAGCGTATGTCTCACCTATGTTGTTGAATTTGAATGTGTTCTGAGCATGCTAGGACCATATTGTATTAAAATATCTTTCATGAATGGAATGAATAAGTACAACCTGAGCATAATTATCTCTACATTAATTGAGTTATGACTTGAATGTATGCATATGTTTTATTATTTTCACGCATGATAAATGAATGATTGATTAACCACTGAAGGTTTCATGTATGTGTTGTCCCTTCACACCCTGCACAAGACTAATGGTATTTTTTATTGTCATTACATCTTGGGTGAGACCTTCTTCGGTTCTTGATTGAAGATTGAATATATCGGTGCCTATGGGGTTTTGTTGGTAAAAGCTTAACAAACCCTTGGTCTTTAACCCCCCAGCACATAGTAACAACATGATGAGTTGGAGGGTCTAGCCAACACCTCGACACATCATCCAACCACCTCCCTTTACATTACTCATACTAGCTTGCTCATACTATAAAACCACCGATTCTCCGAATAATGAGAGAAGTCTCCATACTTCCACCGAGTTAGGTATTTAGAATAAGATATCAAGTAAAGATAATGAAGAAAAGAGAGTGGTGGTAATAATGAATGGACACAAAAATCCCACCTTCCTAACAAGGTTTGAGTGCTTAGAAAATGGGAAGTAAATATTTAAGTGGGACATAAAAGAGATCTACAACATGTCACACAATTTGAACTCAGAAGACACCTAATACCAAGGAGCCTTCACTTCATGACTTGGTAGGATGGTAGGAATAACATAGGTACATATGATGTTATGGGTGAAGCATTTGGCATGTGGGTTAAGGTCAAAAAATGATTGTTGAAATACATAAAAGGTTTAAGATGGTAATGTGCTGCTCGGTTGAGCACCGTAAGGTAAACTTGTTTAGTTGTAAGACCAAAACGTAAACACAAGTTAATATGGAATTTCATATGCGACCAAAACATAAACAAGTGATTAGTTTAGAGACCAAAACATAGACATGTTTTAGTTTAAGAATTTTCAGATGTCAACGTATTTTGTGATTGCATGGAAAGAAAAACTAGAAGTTGATTTTTAAAAGATTCTTCTTTATTTTCCAAATATTTATGTGTGTTATTGTTTTATTCAGGAAAATGTCATTAAATAAAAAATCCAAGCCGTTGATTTAATGATTGTTTTTGGAGCAATTTGAGTTGTTGTTGGTCAACTCTCTATTCTTCTTCGAAGCTATTCCAATGGTAATGGTGTTGAATCCAAACATTTTGATAAGTGTGTTTATTCGTTGAATG
>ML779216.1:186918-204982 GCA_009831015.1 Picea engelmannii
TGAGAATTTGTTTGGTACTGAGTTGGTTAAGCTCTGCAGCTCTCAAGACCTAATAATTTGCAATGGAGTAATGAAGTGGCCAAACTCCAACCAAATGACATGTATTCATGGGCTAGGTAGTAGTGTTGTAGATTATGTGATATTGAATATCCCCGTTTCCAACCAAATAACAACTGTTGACCTTTTAAATGGCCATGAGCCTGACTCTGATCATAAACCTTTAACCCTAACTCTAAAATTTTCCATGCATAGGAGAACCATTGAAGAGAATTCTGATAATCAAAGGAATTTGTGCTTTGACAAAAGTAAAGTTGACATTTTCTTAAAGGATTTAAATAGTAAATTAAACCTCCTAACTTATAAGGACAACATTGAAGAACTCTATCATAATTTTACAACTACCCTTTCCACTTCTATTAACAAGTTCTCTTTCGAGGTGTCCTATAAAAAGAATAATAGAACAACTAACCCTTGGTATGATAAAGAATGTAAAATTGCTAGGAAATCCACCAGGGATGCTTCTAATGAGCCCTTAAAAATCCCTAATTAAAAGGGAAAAAATATACTATGTCAATAAAAGGAGAGAGCAACTTTCACAACTATATAAGTTGGATCCTAAGAAGTTCTAGAGCCAAATTCTAAAACACAATACTAAAGAAAATAATAGGATTCCCTTAACGAAATGGAATTCCTACCTTTAAAGTCTTTACGAGTTCCCTAATGCCATGGACACCATACCTATTGTCCCTACAAAGGAAGAAGTTTTTTCTTTAGATGACATAGAGTTTTGGGTTAAGCAGCTCGCAAATAGGAAAGCTAAGGACATTGAAGGCTACCAAGCTAAAATTTTTAAAATTGGAGGGCCAATCCTTATCTCTCACATACACAAGCTCTTCAATTTAGTAGTCAAGTAGGGCTTCCCTAAACCCTGGACGCAAAGCAACATTGTTCCTATTTTTAAAATGGGGATAGAAACATTCCCTCTAATTATAAGACCATTATGATTAGCCCGATTTTAGCCAATCTTTATGGAATTATTTTGGAGAAGAAGATTAGAATTTGGCTAGAAAGTCACGATAAAAGAGTTAAAGGCCAAGCTGGGTTTAGGAGATATCATTCAACTGTGGACCATCTTGTTACCTTTAGGATCATTGCAGAGGAGTTCCGCAATACTAAAACCAATCTTTTTTGTTGTTTTTTTTTACTTTAGAAAAGCTTTTGACATGGTTCCTAGGAAAAACCTTTGGAATAGGTTGGACGAGATAAAAGTGTCTCTCGAGTTGAGGGTTGTTGCAATAAGGATGTATGAGAATGTTATTTATAAGTTTAAAAAAACTAAGGGTTGGTCAAAAGAGATTAACTGCAATATCAGAGTCAAACAAGGTTGTCCCTTGCCCCCTACCCTTTTTGGCATATACATTGATAAGTTAGAAGAATGTTTGGAAAAACCAGGTTGTGTCGGCCCTACTCTCACTGGTATAGTCATCAATCTTCTTCTTTATGCTGATGATATCGTTCTTATGGCAAGGAGTCCCCATGATCTTGAAAACCAACTAAGAATCCTCAAGGATTTTTCCTCCAATATGGGTATGGCTGTTAATATTGATAAGACTAAGGTCAAGATTATTAAATCCAATAAGATCCCTTATGATACCTTTGTATATGACAACAACTTGGAGGAAGTGACTTCATACAAATATCTTGGAATTGATATTCACCACAAGCTCAATTGGAATTATAGCATTGAGAAAAGGATTATTGGGGGATGGAAAGCTTATTATGGGCTTGAAAACAATTGTAAATCAATTGATCTTTGGAGTTGGGATAAGAAGAAACTCCTCTTTGAGACTCTTGTTACACCTGTTATTATTTATGGATGTGAAGTCCGGCGCTGTAGTATCTCTCGTGAATCCTGGAGAAAGATAGAGAAAATACAAAAGAATTTTATAACCTATAATCTCAAAACTAAAGGAAATACACCCTATCCCATCCTCTTAGAAGCAAGCCTCTCCCTCATTGAGAGCATGGCTATGACTAGGTACCTAATGTATAAGAACAGGTTAAACAACATGGAAGACAAGAGGCTACCTAAAATTGCTTCAAAATCAAGTCATAACTACCATCAACTCAAGCGAGGATGGCATAAAGACGCTCGGTCTTGGCTAAACTATTGGGGAATCATGGAAGAAACCATTTTGTAGAATAAAGATACTATTAAAAAATATGTCAAATCAAAATTTAAGGAAAAAATGTGGTGTGATAAAGAGTTAGAGGAAAAAAGAAAATTAAGGTATTATAAAGATGTAATCAACCCTAATCTAGAAGATCAAAATTATCTATCTGTTTTNNCAAGTGTAAAGAAAAAAATAAGCATTGCTAAGATAAGAACAAATTCTCACGAGCTCCATAGTGAAACTAGGTGTTGGTCAATTCCTAAAACGCCATGGGATGAAAGAGTGTGTCACCTTTGTGACACTAAGAAGGTTGAAGATGAAAAGCACTTTCTCTTAGATTGTCCATCCTATACCCATATTAGATCTCATTTTCAAAATATTTATCATTATCAACCTTCCTAACCTCTTAACTCAACAAAAGTATGGTGATCTTGGAAAGCTTCTCTTAATGCTTTTTGAGCACAGAAACAAAATTCTAAAGAATTACAAGTAATCACTTACCCTCTTAAGGTTTGATAGACCAATTCGATCTTAATGGACGTTAATCATCATCAATATATCATTATTATATCATTTATTTTTAATGAATTAATTTAATATATAGTTTCTTTTTAATGGATTATTATTATATATTATTTCTTTTTAATGAATTAATTTAGTGTATCGTTATTATATTATTTTATTTTAATGGATTAATTTAGCATATCATTATTAGTTCATACCCATTCGTATCCAAATTATATAACAAAGACTTATTCCTTCTTTAAAAATACATTAATTTAATATATCGTTTGTTTTTAATAGTAATAAATTAATTTAATATATCGTTTGCTTGTTTTTAATAGTTCTTTCTTTTTAATAGTTCTTTCTTCTTTAACAATACAGTAATTTAATATATCGTTTGTTTTTAATATTAATACATTAATTTATTACATCGTTTGTTTGTTTTTAATGGTTAATTTATTATATCGCTTGTTTGTTTTAATGGTTGGGAAAAGTTTTGCAGATAACTTGACTAGGTGACTGACTGGGTATTATTTCACCATCATTTATTTTTAATGATTGGTGGAATATACACTCAAAATAAATGTTGTTATGTGAAAATTTCAAAATTTTATACACATAAACTTAAACAACAAGATAAATCACTATTATAATGTTTAACTTTGGATTTAAAAACCATATTAAATTAATTATTATTATATTTATTGATGGACTTAGAGTGATTTAAAATTATATTAAAGTTTCGATCGTACCTATAAGAATCAGATTTAAAAACCATATTAAATTAATTATTATTATATTTATTGATAGACTTAGAGTGATTTAAAATTATATTAAAGGGTTGGTCGTACTTATAAGAATCAGAAAGCAGTGACCCTCTTTTTCACAGAGCGCGTCTCCCCAGAGGGTTGTTGCACTCCATTGGGATCCCTCCTCTCCTTTAATTGAACACGTCGATCAAGGAATGTTGTTGAAAATTCCATTATTTAATTGTTTTTCCTACCAAATCCCTCTCGAGTCTCCACACCAACGTGTTGAGTCTGCAGACAATTGAAGAAGCCAACTGGGTAGGTAATCTCTAGCCAATGACATAATTTAACAAAATTTTGACAAAACATTATTACACATAGCAAAGTACAATCAAATCATATTATACATGTAAAACCATTTGGATCAGTTAGGCGGAGGATACTACCTTTCCGAGAAAGGACAAGAGGTAAGCCAGGACCCTTCTTGGCCTTTAATGTTTCAAAACCAATCTTTCCCTGGACCTTGGTATCAAATGCCACAACCCACCACTAGTCCAGCCACTGCCAGTCATACTGGAGCTCCATCACCAACCTCTGCCAATCATGATGGAGATGGGTCGATGACCTTTGCAAGTCATGTTGATGACCTGCACCCAACCACTACTAGTCATGTTGGGGGCATCACTCTTGTCGCCGCGATTCATATCAATGTCACATCTTCGACCTCTGTACATCATGTAGGAGATGACTCTCTCGCCTCTACCAGTCATGTTGATAGCATGTCACCAGTCGTTGTCAACGATGTTGGGGGCATTGAGAAGCCTATATGTCTCAGACGTAAGCCTAAATTATTTTGCACGACTTGCGAAGGAAATCACCTTACTCATTTGTGTCATGTTACTGTTGGGATACCTAAAGCGTGGGGCTCACCTAAGGGACTTTCTGATTCTGAGGCATCTGTGTTTTTCCCACATCCTGTTTCTCCATTGATTGACATGGCAGCCATGCTGCTGCAATCCTCTCCTGGCCATACCCCTGTTGTTGAGGGTGATGTGTTCCATATCCATGTTATCATGCATCCTCTTCAAACTAGAATTGAAGAAGTGGTCATATCAGTGCAATCTCTGGTCAATCCAACTCTCCTTTTGGAGGGTGATGCATCCTTCAACCATATTGTCACCATTCTTGATAACACTCCTTTTGAACATGAGAGAGTTTTTCTCTCTCCGAGTACTCTCCCTTCAAGTCCTGAGGAAGTTCCCTTCGATTGGGATGGTCTTGTGGGGTATCTGATGCCCCCGCCTATGTCCTTTCTAGTAAGAGACATTATCTGATATGTCACAGAGACGATAACCTCCGCTAGCACTTTATCCTCCTCGACTTGGAGAGATTTGGGTTTTCCCAATCTTACGTCATCTATTCGTAAGATACTGACATTCCACAGAAATCCATCATGGGAGCCTTGGCCTCCCCCATGACATGACGCCTAGAAACCTCTCAACGAGTCTGATTTAAGCTCTTTTCTGACTCGTCTGAAAAGTGAAATATTGCCGAGTGAACTTGTCTCTTTCACAATCATTAATTAGACTTGAAAGGTCGTGAGTCTTGGTTAAGCTCGTTTCTGACTCGTTTTCAAAAATCGAAAATATTTTCGAGTGAGCTTGTCTCTTTCACACTCGTAAATTGGATTTGAAAGGACATCTATTTGGTACAAGTTTATCCCTTTTTTACACCAAGTAGACTAAATATCATGAAAAAGGACATTTTTTTGCGTTAAGTTGTGATTGCATCTTATGCCCTTGCTTGCAATATTGAGCCTATAGTTGATTCTCACTTTGCATTATAAACTGTTTGCCTCAACATTTTTTGCATCCTCAACCATGCAGAGCCTCATTTATATCCTTCGCAATTTGACACCCTATACCTAGGAGGGAACATTCCCTCGAGTGTCCATCTCCCGCATGCATATCCTTGCATTGAACATAGGTATGTTCCACTGTTGGAACTATTTTTTCTTACTTGCGACACTCGTTTCCTCCTCTATATCATAACATTCATTTATCTAAGAAAAAAAAAGATAGACGGGAAGGGAGTATTATCTTATATTGGCAGCAGTCGTGTCGCCTTTGAACAGAGAACAAAGTTATTGAATCCATTTGTCATCATAATTTTGGGTCTAGCATGGCCTTAGGAAGTTGAGCTCGTTACAGAGAGTTTTCTCTATCGATTGGTTACTCTTCCAGTCCCTATGGAGAATTGTATTGATGCCTCATGCATCTTATGTTTTCATCATTGAGTCTATGATGTCAGAGTCTTCCATATGTCTCATGCTCTTGTTCAAAGGAAGTCTATCAACCTGTGTCGTCTATTCCTCATAACTCTTGACTTTGCATGTCAGCCATACCCTAAGTTTATCTCATAATCACATGATATTGTAGTCCTATCACGCACCCTGGTCCTACTTTCATCATTGGTAGGTAACCTTAAACCCAACAGTCGGCATTTCATCATTGGTCATTGACTGGGTAGTTTCCCTTGTGCTCAACGGCAAGACATATATTCACACATTGGGATTTGTGTAGTGTCTTGGATTCCATTAGCTTTATTGGTGGTTTCCTCGCCTTTTTCAGCGAGTTTCCTCATTGGTTGCTACTCAGAGGGTATTTTTTGTGTACCGCTTACACTTGGCACATGCGAAAGACGCACAGGGTTGTTGGTTCTTGAACATGTTATTTGTCCGATCTCCTCCAAATCATGAATCTCCTACTTTGTACCTCATGTTTAATGATGAGAGATGCCTTAATTATATTCTTTCAATGGGTGTTCTTCCATCAACTTCAACTCATCTATTCTAGAAACGAGACCTAGAGTCTTATGAGTACCTTGAGGCTTGCAGTCATTAATGGTAGGTTCTCTTGCCATCAACAGTTGAGAATACATCAATGTCTCTTGATCGATGGATTCTTCAATTGTTTGAACCCGACTCCTTTATTCACACTTGTAAGAATGTACTCAGTGCCTTGATACCTACTTTCATTATCGATAGGTTGTCTTGCATTTTTTAACGGTATACCTCAATGACTGTTAATCACATGATGTATGATTGTGTTTGACCTAAACTTCGTTTTTCACATGATGTAGACTTGCACCTTTGGAAGATTGTGTAGAAGAATTGAAGACATTAGTATGTGGTCGCATCTTTCCTAAATTTTTGCTTCCTTTTCATTGGACTAGTACCTATATGACTTCAGTGATCATGGGAGATCAGATTGTACTCCATTTTATACAGATATATTTAGATTTATTTTGAGATTGGTTCTACTGGGCCTTATTCGTGACTATGACAACCTTTGGCATGTAACCGCATTTGTATTTTCCAATTCATGGCCACAGACAGTTGTTTGGTATATTTTCACATGGATCTGTAGTGTAATTCAAATTGGCATCCATGTATGCAAAGTTAGTGAAAAATTTAATGAGTAACTAGTTCTTCCAGCTGGTTCCCCATCAATCCACTTCTGGGTTTTTATAATATATTTCAGCCATCACAGATATTCCTCTGACCTCACACATTAGGGGGCATATGTTATAGCAATATTTGCCTCACCCTATGCAATCTTGCACAGAGGGTCGTTTTCTATTTCCCTATGTAGACTTTTCATCCCTTTTTGCAAATCCCAGAGATAAAAAATACATTTTTTCCACATGTGTGCACCTTTCCTTCTATACAGCATGCGTATACACAGGCTACACCACTACAACCTGTGTACATTGGGATTTGTGCGCAAAAATGAAAAATAGTGTCGGGTTTCCATGTCATGATAGGAGATCTATGATCCTTGGCCTTCCATACACTGTAAATGTTCTGACTTGTCCCTTTGGTTCCATTTGAAGGCTATAAATGGGCCAATTCCGAGCTGTGGAAAGAAGGAGACGGAATTCAACTTTGAGAGAAAAGTTACTCTGGAGAAATTATTTACCTCATATTGAGTTTGCTTCCCTTTTTCCTTTAAGTCTAAACAGAGTGTTCATCCCCCAAGCTCTTCCGTTATTGATTGAGAACTTTATTGTCTCTCTTCTTTGAGCTTGCCTTTGGTGGAGGATTGAAGTGGTGGAGGCCCAGCTGGAAGGAACTTAGTTTCTCAGTTCCAAACCATGCTGACACGAAATTCTGTAACTTTTTCACTTATGTTGATCATATATTAATAGAAATACTATTTTCCTGTCTAATTGATATCTTGCAAATATTTGAATTATTATTCCATGGGTGTATTTGTTATGTGTATTAATGGATTATGATATTGAATGTTCTAATATCATATATTATCACAATATGATTGCTTTGTTTGGTTTTTGAGGACTAGTTGCAGGTATATTGCTTTGAGTCAAGTGTTCAACGGTGGAATTCATCGAACATCTGGACAAGGTAGGCCTTTTATCTTGTCTTGCTAGCATATTTGTTTATATCGCATACTTGAGAATAGAGTTGATTTTTGCAATCATTTCCGCCTGTTGTGGTTTACCCCTAACCATAGAGAGATTTTCCTCGTAACATAGGGTCAATCCAACATATGTTATTTCTGATGCCTGTTACAGGCTTAATTTGGGCATCCAGTCAACATAATGAGGAGGTTTCTCTTCAGTGTTTAAGGAAATCCAGGGATTATCTAATCAAATCAAAAAATTTAGAATTCAAAGATATCTCTAGGATCAAATAACAAATTCTATTGTAATTTCTCTGTATAAATATCTATCCAAAAGATTGTAAAAAGGGGGGAATTTTTTTTTCGTCCTGTGAGAATACACAACTTTCAACAAAAACTATTTCTACAGAAGATAGAAAGATTTTGATTTTCATTTCTAGGGTTTATATGCTTCCTCTCTATGTTTCCATAAACCATTCTCTTCTAATTATTTTATCCATGCCATAGTTGTTGTAACTTGGTACAACCTACACTGGAGTAAATTACAAAACAATTATATAAGTACATGATTTCCTTTGCTTTGTTGTGAGTTAAGTAAGACATGTGCTTTTATATTTCTTTTAAATTCTTCATATTTCACGGAATAGGTAAATCCTCTGCTATTTCCTCTATTCGAGATGAAGTAATATTTATTAGGATCGGATACATTACTCCTTTCAAATATTGTTTATATCATCTCTACTTTCCATATTATTAATTTTGAAAGAACTTTATGATGAGATTAAGCCTCTTTATTTCTAATTATTATTCATTGAAAGTTCAAATGAAATTAAAGGTATTAAAAAGGTCATTTTAATCAATTTAATTATTATTATGATATGAATTGATGTTCCTCTTTGAGCCTAGAACAATCTCTAGAACAACATCTTCTTGGTGTCGTTGTTGGGGAACATAATTGAAAGACTTATCTTCCTAGGGAGTACGACATTGAACAGATTTGTTTTCTGATGGTGAACAAAATAAGATACATGAAGGATCAATAATTACTCGTCACCTGGTCACTTCACTATGATTATCGTGGTGACTCCATGATCTGAAAAATCCACTGTGACCTTCACTAGTCATTACACTATGATTCCAATCAGTTTTCAAGTCTCCACTGGTAAGCAATCCCTGTTGACAAAAATGAAGAATTGTTTCAAAATGATCAGGTATCAAATGGCAAGTTTTTTTCTAGAAATTTTTGATATGCTATTTGGATCTTTCCTTCTATTTCTTTTACAGTTGAAAAAAAATTCTGTTAATTTTCAAAGGATCATAAGTTTAAAGCATCATCTCTTTCCTTTTAAAAATAAATCCTAATTTCCTCTTGTATTCCTCAACAAGAAAATTCTGGTTCATTATTGTCCTTTGAAAGTAACAATAAGCCTCTTGTATCAGTGTCTTTTGAGATCTTTCTTGATCAAAAAGAACAAATTCTAATTCTTTATGAGAATAGTCATTCTTGTAAATCGCATGGGAATTAAATTGATATGACAATTCCTTCAGTCTCTCATATACTTTGTGATCAATCTGTAAAGATTCATCCTTGAGCTTTAAATAGGTATAAACCTCTCAAACTTTCATTAGTTCTTCATGATATACCTCCTAAAATTTTCAAATATATTCCTTTATTCAATGGAGAAGATGATGTTACAACAAAAAATCGCATGACATAGATATTCAACATGAATATGTGTTTATGTGGTTAAAGGGTCATATTTAAAGGGTCGGTCATACCTATAAAATAAAAAAGTGGCGACCCTCTTTTTCACAGAGCGTGTCTCCAGAGGAGGGTTGTTGGACTCCATTGGGAACCCTCCTCTCCTTTAATTGAACACGTCGATTGAGGAATGTTGCTGAAAATTCCATTATTTTAATTATTTTTCCTACCAAATCCCTCTTGAGTCTCCACGCCAACGTGTTAAGTCTCTAGACAATTGACAAATCCAACTGGGTAGGAAATATCTAGCCAATGACATAATTTAACAAAATTTTGACAAAGCATTATTACACATAGAAAAGTACAACCAAATCATATTATACATGTAAAACCATTTGGATCAGTTAGGTGAAGGATACTACCTTTTCGGGCAGGAACAGGGGGTAAACTAGGACCCTTCCTAGCCTGCAATGTTTCAAAGTCAATCTTTCCCTGGACCTTGGTATCAAATGCCACAACCCACCACTAGTCCAATTGCTTCCAGTCATATTGGAGCTCCATCACCAACCTCTGCCAGTCATGTTGGATATGGGTCGACGAACTTTGCAAGTCATGTTGATGACCCACACCCAACCACTACTAGTCATGATGGGGGCATCACTCTAGTCGCCATGATTCATATCAATGTCACATCTCTAACCTCTATACATCATGTAGGATATGACTCTCTCTCTTCTACCAGTCATGTTGAGAGCATGTCACTAGTCTTTGTGAATGACGCTAGGGGCATTGAGAAGCCTAGATGTCTTAGATGTAAGCCTAAATTCCTTTGCAGGACTTGCGAAGGAAATCACCTTACTCATTTGTGTATTGTTACTTCTAGGATACCTGAATCATGGGGCTCACCTAAGGGCCTTTAGGATTCTAAGGCATCTGTGTTTTTCCCACATCCTGTTTCTCCATTGATTGACACAGAAGCCATGTCGTTGCAATCCTCTCCTGGCCATACCCCCGTTGTTGAGGGTGATGCATCCCTTATTCCTGTTATCATGCATCCTCTTCAAACTAGAATTGAAGAAGTGGTCATACCGGTGCAATCTCTGGTCAATCCAACTCTCCTTTTGGAGGGTGATGCATCCTTCAACCTTATTGTCAGCATTCCTGATAATGCTCCTTTTGAGCATGAGAGAGATTTTCTCTCCCCGAGTACTCTCCCTCCAAGTCTTGAGGACGTTCCCTTCGATTGGGATGGTCTTGTGGGGTATCTGATGACCCCGCCTATGTCCTTTCCAGTAAGAGACATTATCCGATATATCACAGAGACAATAACCTCTGATAGCACATTATCCTCCTCGAATTGGAGAGCTTTGGGTTTTCCCAAGCTTACGTTAGCTATTCGTAAGATATTGACATTCCACATAAATCCAACACGGGATACTTGGCCTCCCCCATGACACGACGCCTAGAAACCTCTCAACGAGTCTGATTTAAGCTCTTTTCTAACTCGTCTAAAAAGTGGAAATATTGTTGAGTGAACTTGTCTCTTTCACACTCATTAATTGGACTTGAAAGGTCGTGAGTCTTGGTTAAGCTCTTTTTCGACTCATTTTCAAAAAGCAAAAATATTTCCGAGTGAACTTGTCTCTTTCACACTCGTAAATTGGATTTGAAAGGACATTTATTTGGTACAAGTTTATCCCTTTTTCTCACCAAGTAGACTAAAGATCATGAAAAATGACATTTTTTGGCATTAATTTGTGATTGTATCTTATTCCCTTGCTTGTAGTATTGAGCCTATAGTCGGTTCTCGCTTTGTGTTTTAAACAATTTGCCTCATCATTTTTTTCATCCTCAACGAAGTAGAACCTTGTTTATATCCTTTTCAATTTGACACCATATACCTAGGAGGGAACATTCCCCCGAGTGACCATCTCCCACATGCATCTCCTTGCATTAAGCATAGGTACGTTCCACTGTTGGAACTAGTTTTACTTACTTGCGACACTTGTTTCCTCCTTTGTATCATAGCATTCATTTTTCTATGAAAAAAAAGGTAGGCGGGAAGGGATTATTATCTTATCTTGGCAGCAGTTGTGTCGCCCTTGAACATAGCACAAAGTTATTGAGTCCATTTGTCATCATAATTTTGGGTTTATCATGGCCTTAGGAAGTTGAGCATGTTACAGAGAGTTTTCTCTACCGATTGGTTACTCTTCCAGTCCCTATGGAGAATTTTATTGATGCCTCATGCATCTTATGGTTTCATCATTGAGTCTATGATGTTGGAGTCTTCCATATGTCTCATGCGCTTGTTCAAACGAAGTATATCAACCTGTGTTGGCCATTCCTCATAAATATTGACTTTGCATGTTGGCCATACCCTCACTTTGTCTCAGAATCACATGATATTGTAATCATATCATGCGCCCTAGTCCTACTTTCATCATTGGTAGGTAACCTTGAACCCAACGGTCGATATTTCATCATTGGTCGTTGACTGGGTAGTTTCCCTTGTGTTCGACGAGAAGACATCTATTCACACATTGGGATCCATGTAGTTTCTTGGATGCCATTATCCTTATTGGTGGTTTCCTCACCTTTGTCAGCATTTTTTCTCATTGGTTGCTACTCATAGGGTACTTTTCGTGTACCGTTTTCACTTGGCACATGCGAAATACACATAGGGTCGTTGGTTCATGAACATGTTCTTTTTCTGATTTCCTCCAAATCATGAATCTCTTACTTTGTACCTTATGTTGAATTATGAGAGGTGCCTTAATGTTCTCCTTTCAACGGGTCTCCTTCCATGGACTTCAGCTTATCTATTCTGGAAACAAGACCTAGAGTCTTATGAGTACCTTGAGGCTTGTAGTCATTAATGGAAGGTTCTCTCTCCATCGACAGTTGGGAATACATCAGTGTCTCTTGATCGATGTATTATTCAAGTGTTTGACCTCAACTCATTTATTCACACTTGTAACAATGTACTTGGTGTCTTGATACCTACTTTCATTATCAGTAGGTTGTCTTTTTTTTTTTAACAGTATACCTCAATGACCGTTAATCAAATGATGTCTCATTGTGTTCGACCTCAACTCCTTTATTCACATGATGTAGACTTGCACCTTTGGCGGATTGTGCAGAAGACTTGAAGACATTAGTATGTGGTCACGACTTTCCTAAGTTGTTACTTCCTTTTCATTGGACTAGTACCTATATGACTTCAGTGATCATGGGAGATCATATTGTACTCCATTGTATATAAATATCTTCAGATTGATTTTGAGACTCATTCTACTGGGCCTTGTTCGTGACTATGAAAACCTTTGGCATGTAACCAAATTTGTATTTTCCAATTCATGGCCACAGACAATTGTTTGGTATATTTTCACATGGATCTGCAGTGTAATTCAAATTGGCATCCATATATGCAAATTCAGTTAAAAATGTAATGAGCAACTAGTTCTTCTAGTTGGTTCCCCATCACTCCACTTCTGGGTTTCTATAATATATTTCAGCCATTGCAGATACTCCTCTGACCTCACACATTAGGGGGCATATTTTATAGAAATATTTTCCTCACCCTATGCAATTTTTCACAGAGATCCTTTTTCTATTTTCATATGCAGACTTTTCATCCCTTTTTGCAAATCCCAGAGCTAAAAAATAATTTTTTTCCACATGTGCGCACCTTGCCTACTATACAACATGTGTATATGAAGGCTGCACCACTACAACCCGCGTACATCGATATTTGTGCCCAAAAATGAAAATGGTGTCGGGTTTCCATGTCACGACAGGAGATCTATGATCCTTGGCCTTCCATATACTATAAACATTTCAACTTGACCCTTCAGTTCCATTTGAAGGCTATAAATGGGCCAATTTCGAGCTATGGAAAGAAGGAGAAAGAATTCAACTTTGAGAGAAAAGTTACTCTAGAGAAATTATTTACTTCATATTGAGTCTACATCCCTTTGTCCTTTAAGTCTGAACACAGTGTTCATCCCACAAGATCTTCCCTTATTCATTGAGAACTCTATTGTCTCTCTTCTTTGAGATTGCCTTTGGTGGAGGATTGAAGTGGTGGAGGCCTAGCTGGAAGGAACTTAGTTTCTCGATTTCGCACTGTGCCGTCACGGAAGTCTATAATGTTTTCACTTCTGTTATTCATATATTAATAGAAATACTATTTTCTCGTCCAATTGATATCTTGCAAATATGTGAATTATTATTCCATGGGTGTATTTGTTATGTGTATTAATGGATTATGCTATTGAATGTGCTAACATCATATATTATCACCATATGCTTGCTTTGTTTGGTTTTTTAGGACTAGTTTCAGGTATATTGCTTTGAGTCAAGTGCTCAATGGTGGACTTCATCGAACATCTAGATGAGTTAGGCCTTTTATCTTGTGTTGCTAGCATATTTGTTTCTATAGCATACTTGAGAATAGAGTTGATTTCTGTAGTCACTTCCGTCTGTTTTGGTTTACCCCTAGCCATATAGAGATTTTCCTCGTAACACAGGGTCGATCCAACATATGTTATTTCTCATGCCTATTAGAGGCTTAATTTGGGCATCCAGTCAACATAATGAGGAGGTTTTTCTTCATTGGTTAAAGAAATCCAGGGATTATCTAATCAGATCAGAATTTTTAGAATTCAAATATATCTCTAGGACCAAATAACAAATTCTATTGTAATTTCTCTGTATAAATATCTATCCAAAATATTGTAAAAAGGGGGGAATTTGTTTTTCGCCCTATGGGAATACACAACTTTCAACAAAAACTATTTCTACAGAAGATAGAAAGATTTTGATTTTCATTTCTAGGGTTTATGTGCTTCCTCTCTATGTTTCCATAAATCATTCTCTTCTAATTAGTTTATCCATGCCATAGTTGTTGTAACTTGGTACAACCTCCACTGGAGTAAATTACAAAACAATTATACAAGTACATGATTTCCTCTGCTTTGTTGTGAGTTAAGTAAGGCATGTGCTTTTATGTTTCGTTTAAATTCTTCATATTTCATGGAATAGGTAAATCCTCTGTTATTTCCTCTATTCGAGATGAAGTAATATTTATTAGGATTGCATACATTACTCCTTCTTTCAATTATTGTTTATATCATCTCTGCATTCCATCTTATTAATTTTGAAAGAACTTTATGATGAGATTAAGCCTCTTTATTTCTAATTATTATTCATTGAAAGTTCAAATTAAATTAAGGGTATTAAAAAGGTCATTTTCATCAATTTAATTATTATTATGATATGACTTGAAATTCCTCTTTGAGCCTAGAACAACCTTTAGAACAACATATTTTTGGCGTCGTTGTCGGGGAACATATTTGAAAGACTTATCTTCCCAGGGAGTATGAAATTGAACAAATCTGTTTTATGATGGTGAACAAAATAAGATACATGAAGGATCAATAATTACTCTTCACCTGGCGACTTCACTATGATTATCCTGGCGACTCCATGATCTGAAAAATCCACTGTGACCTTCACTAGTGATTACACTATGATTCCAATCAGATTTCAAGACTCCACTGGTAAGCAATCCCTCTTCACAAAAATGAAGAATTGTTTCAAAATGATCAAGTATCAAATGGCAAGATTTTTTCCATAAATTTTTGATATGCTATTTGGTTCTTTCCTTCTATTTCTTTTACAGTTGAAAAAACTTTTCTGCTAATTTTCAAAGGATCATAAGTTTAAAGCATCATCTCTCTCCTTTGAAAAATAAATCCTAATTTCCTCTTGTATTCCTCAAGAAGAAAATTATGGTTCATTACTGTCCTTTGAAAGTAACGATAAGCCTCTTGTATCAGTGTCTTTTGAGATCTTTCTTGATCAAAAAGCACAAATTATAATTCTTTATGAGAATAGTCATTATTGTACATCAGTTGGGAATTAAATTGATATGCCAATTCCTTTAGTCTCTCATATACTTTGTTATCAACCTGTAAAGATTCATCCTCGAGCTTTAAATAGGTATAAACCTCTCAAACTTCCATTAGTTCTTCATGATATACCTTCTAAAATTTTCAAATATATTCCTTTATTCAATGGAGAAGATGATGTTACAACAGAAAATCACATGACATAGATATTCAACATGAAGATGTTTTTATGTGGTTATTCGCTAAGTCATTAGTAGGATAAGTGAAAACATGGTTTAGAAACTTACCAGCTGAATCGATTACTTCTTGGATTGACTTTTATAATGTTTTCCTGCACAAATGGGTTGAGAGAAAATATCATCATCAATATCTTTCTGAGTTTATTGTGAATATTTGAAAGTTTATATCACAATTTACCTGTTGAAATTTTATATCATTTGTTTTCAATTTTCATGAAGGAATGCATATCCAACATACATGTGGTTTACACAGATGATAGAACCAGATTTCATATGACAAGAATATTTTAACATTTATGCTGCTCATGGATTCCAAAAAATCAGCAATAGGGTCATGAAAGATACAAAGAAATACCTCTTCATGATATTGTTCCAACTGGAAGAAATGTTGTTGCACTTTTCCTTCACTGACCTCAATGTTGAATGTGGACTGCTCAACCTCTGTCGAAGAAAGATATAGGATGAACTGTTGATCTGGATTTTTCATCTCATCATCTTCCTCTTCATATCTGCTGCAATCTGCCTTTGTCTACAAATCTGGGAGTTGGGGACTGTCCTTAGTATTTGCTGCAGATTTGAAACTATCATCTACTGATATGTCAATCTGTTGATTATCTTTTGAATTTCCGAAGTGAATAATATGATCTTCATGACAACTCAAGATAGTAGATTCATTTGGTACGATGTCAAAAGCATATACACTAAGCTTGTCATTTTGTAGGTCACCAATCTCTTGGTCATATAAAGAGTTATCTTCTACTGCAACAAACTCTTTGTGAATGTTTAATTCCTTATTCAACAAACTAAATTCATGACAACATTCGGGATATAGAAGGTCAGCTGAAAACTTTCTTTTGCAAAATGAATGAAATGCAACATGAAAGTCTGCCAAGGAACTAATACTTGCATTTGGAAGAGATCGGCACAAGTCAAGAGCAATTCCCTCTAATGAATACCTAAAAAGTTTAATATGAACATCCTCATGTATGATCTGAAGCCGATGAATAAGGTCAACAAAATCCAGTAAGTGTTCAGCTGGCACTTCCCACTCTTCTCCTCGAAATCTCGGAAGGCTATTGTCCCATTCATCTCTACTAGGTATTGGATTAGGATAACCAGAAATACTTGAGAAATTGCAAAATGCATACTTCTTGTTCATTTCATACTAGTGGAGTCACCAACAGATTTTTGAACAATGGAGTCACTACTGAATCTGTCCTTCATGGAGTCGCTAGATAGATGATTACAACCAAAAATATGTCCAAACTTTGTCTATCATCAAATATGAATCTTGTCGTCTCCCAAGGAAGCTGAGCTTCAATCTCCTCTCCTCGACAACAACGCCAATTTGTTATCACTCCAAGCGTCCTTCTCAGGTTGTAGCTCGAAGAAGCCTGGTAACTTAAAGTATGTTTTTGTTTTCGTGTATGTTAGATCAAATGGGATAATTAAACAACTGGTTCACACTCAAGACACTTAAATATATATAACCAGATGAGACAATGCCTTCAAAAGTCAATAATCAGATAAATAATTGAATCGATGGGTGAAGAAAGACTATATTTGTCAACCAAAACACCTATGTGATGGGCTGAATAAAGATAGTACAGATTACTATTAAATCAATGTTTATGAGTTGACTAATGAGATGACAGTCATCTGCAACTAGACAAACTTAGATAACAGTAATCATCCAAAGCACAGGAAAAGAGAGAAGATGGAAATCTGACATTAACAGTGAAAGAAACTAGTGTATCTGTATTATATGCAAGAAAGGTCTATTACAAAAAAAATATAGTTTAGTCTCCAGACTCGAACCCTTTCTTCCTTAGAAGACATAAGTTTTATAGATTTTACATTAAATTTCAAGATCCTATAAAATAGGATCTTACATCCTTAAAATAGAGCAAAATCAAATAATATGACATATAGGATCTAATCCTAAAATGAGGGTAAAAACCTTATCAAGTCATCTTCTGCAAACTTCAACAGCTCCAATAGTGTTTGACACCTTCAACAGCATGACTGAGCACTTTGAACTCCTTCTTTGACAGCTGGGTGCTTGTTGACCAAAAATAGAAAGGCCTTTTATCTTGTTTACCTTAATATCTTCCTTAAAATATGGAAAGGGATATTGATCTTCAACAGTTTAATTATTATATTTTGTTAAGAACCAAATACCAATATAGCATAGAAAAACCTCAGAAAAAGTACTCAACGCCTTGAAAAAGAGATAATTTAAGATAATAAGCCTCTTCGAGGGGGCAACCTCCTTTTACCCCACTTAAATGTTCAAGCACAAGATGATTCAAAATGAAAATGTCTCCTTGGTATATATAGGAGACTAGGAGGTATAA
>ML779216.1:250841-303999 GCA_009831015.1 Picea engelmannii
GTCAACCACAATATTTAGTCTTGGGTTTTGTTTTGCATGCTTAAATAATGGATGATCTTTTGTACATTAATAATTATATGTAATATCAACAGGCTATCTTGTCACTAATGCCAACCTACCCATTATTTATTACAATATGTTGAAGATATCAAAGAATTTTTGCGGAAGAGGGAAATGTTACAATATATTGAAGCTATTACCCTTGTTGTTATAAACATGAGTTTCCTCCCTATCTTATATATACCATAACTTATCATTTATCAATATAGCAATCAACTTCAATATTTTATTCATGGAGATTTCTTCCTTCATTTAATTGAATTAGTAAGTGCTAGCCAACCATTAGGTGTGGAAGTATCCCAACCATTATTGTCACTGTCATATTATTTTCAATTTATGCAAGTGTGATCCCTTTTGGGTACTAGGGATGTAACAAGTGGTATCAAAGCTTCAATCAAGTTTTGTTGGTGTTTTTTTGTTATGTCTTAAAAATAAAAGAGAGAAGAAAATGACAATCAATTACTATCATTTCACCGATCAGGGTTGAGTTTCAAGAGCAATTCCATATCTTTATCAATGAAAAGAGAGAGATATTATAGCTACAATTGAAGGGAAAAGGGTATTTGGATTCCATAAACCTAGAATATTATGGAATCCACATACCCTTTTCCATAGAATATACTAACTAGATCCAAAAACCAAAGACATGAAATATGGTACTACACATATTATAATATATTATCAAGGAAAAAACAAGATAAATGAAATTTGGACATTTGAACAAAAATTTACGAGTTAAATGAGTACATCAATAAAAAATAACATATTAACCTTGCAAGTTCAAAATCTGAGCTATGTAGATCGAGAATTGGATTTTTTCAACCGGTGGGTGACGAAAAAAATAAACAGCTCAAACAAAATCCAAGAACATTGTCGCAACTATAGCAATTGTGTCGCAATGTCTCTTAAAGTCACGTATATATAGATCAAATAGTCAACTAGCTGTTAACAACGACCAATGAGATAGGAAAAATTTTTGTCGCTATTGCCACGAACGTTTGTCGCTATAGCGACGAAAATCCCGACTAGGTTAAAATAAGATTTTTGTGGATATTGTGGCGAACGTTCATGGCAATACCGACGAAAATCCTGTCTTGTTTAAAAAAAAGATGAAACTAGTGGAAGCGTGGAAAATTTTCGTGGAATAATCCGCCCATATGTAGTAGTGTCCTGGGAAAACATCTTAAACAAGTATTTTCTGAGAAATGAATATTTCATCCTCGGAAGCGATCTAAACTACTCTATAGGATTGGTAGAATCTTGGGGATAAAGAGCTAACCCAGACTCCCTCTCGAAATTTTTCAACCACATAATGAGAGAAAATCGATTAATAGATATATCGCCCATAAGAATATGTTATTCTTGGAGAAATAAGAGGATAGGGGAGGACTACATTTTCGAATGATTAGATTGCTTTTGTATCTCAAAAAATCTCTTGGAGACTCTTCTCCTTTTTAGACAATGGATTGGATATGGAGGGGAGTCTGATAATCACTCGATGTTTATGGAGGTAGCGGGAAGATAAAAAAACATGCCATACCCTTCAAATTTAATTAAAGTTGGCTAAAGGAAGAATAATTTATCTCTTTAGTCAAGGAACAATGGACCCCCATTTACCAAAATGATAAAGCGGCTATCTAGTTTGCCAAAAATCTCAAAAATATAAAAAAGGCCATTGTTGAATGGGCTCATGTAAAGAGATAGAAGGATAAATAGGAACTAATAAATGCAAAAGTGTCCCTTCAATCTATATATTATTCGAAGGGTAGAGGTTATGCTTCCCCCGAAACAAAAGAGGCCTTGTTGGCATTGGAAAAAAAGAGAAGACAACTTTTGGAAGCAAAAGAAAAAGAATGGATATTAAAAAGCAGAGACTTGTGGTTACATAGTGGGGATGAGAAGATTAAATTTTTGCAGGCTTATGAAAAAGGGAGGAAAATGGAGAATACCATTTGGAGCCTCAAAGACCATGTTGGTAGGTCCATCACATCCTTTGAGGGTTTGGCTCAGCTAAGGACTAGGAACTTCCAAAATTTATTTAAAATTGATGGAAGGGTTTCTCTTGATGCCATCATGAACCTTGCCCTTTTTTCCCCTAGGTTTGTGGATTAGGAAGAAAATAGGACTTTCATGGATGAGGTCTATAATATGAACTCAAATAAGTCCTCCAAAACTTCCAAAAAGACAAGAGTCTTGGCTCAGATGGTTGGACCATGGAATTCTTTGTGGGACTTTATGATATTATTGGAAAGGACATCCTCAAAGTGGTGGAGGAATCTTGTATAAATGGCCATATCCATGGGCCATTAAATTCCACATTTATATCCCTCATACCAAAGAAGGATGACCCGCATAGTCTTGAGTTCTTTAAACCCGTATCATTATGAAACAACATATACAAAGTGGTATAAAAAATATTAGTAGAATAATTAAGGCTATTCTCTCAAAATTTGTATCCCAGGAGAAATTTGGATTCCTAGAAGGAAGACAGATCCATGAAGCAATAGGAGTGGCTCAAGAGGACTTACATATTATAAAACATTGGAAATCAAAAGGGGCAGTGATCAAGATTGACTTATCAAAATCCTATGACAGAGTCAATTGGCTCTACATAAGAATGTTATTAACTCATTTGGGTTTTGAATTTCCCTTTATCAATTGGATCATGAGTTGTATCTCCACATTGTCTTTCATAGTTCTCATTAATGGGGAAGCCTCCCCTTTCTTCCTAATTGAATAAGGGTTAATACAAAGATGTCCCCTCTCCCCTCTTCTTTTCCTATTGGTGGAAGAGGGTCTCAGTAAGGGTATTGGTGAAGCAAAATCTAGAGGGGATTTTTAAGGAATATCCATCTCTTCCACTTTAAGGATAGCTCACCTCCTATTTGTGGATGATGTCTTGATTTTCTGTAGTGGAATAAGGGTATATGCAAAGAAATTGAGCACAATCCTAGATTTATTCGGAAGGGAAACTAGGATGCAAATCAATGCACAAAAATCCACTCTATGCCTATATCATGGATGAAGAGGAGACTAACTATTATAAGTATCTCTTCCCCTTTGAACAATAACCTTTCGATGACGGTCTAAAGTATTTTGGTTTTCATCTAAAACCAAACAATTACAAAAATGAAGATTAGAGTTGGCTAATTGCAAATCTGAAAAAGTGATTGAAGGCCTGGAGTTTTCGACAATTGTCCAGAGTGGGAAAGCTAATCCTAATTAAATCAGTCTTGGAAGCAATCCTTGTATATTGGATTTTGTTAGATTGGATTCCCAAAGGCACATTGGAAAAAGAAAGGCACACTTTTTTCAGATTCTTATGTGTTGGTACAAAGGACCATTTTGTATTACCTTGGGTAAACTGGGAACTTCTGGCTGCTCCAAAATTATTGGGAGGGTGGGGACTAAAAAATATACACCTGTTCTCGAAGGCTTGGTCATAAAAATATAGTTGGAGACTAATAACCACATATAGTCTCTAGACAAAGGTAGTCACCCAAAAATATATCATCCCCGACTCAGTGGAAGAATGGATCAGAAGACCTACAAAGGAGACCTCAAATTGCTCAATAATATGGAAAGAACCTATAAAATATTTTTATGTGGTAGGGGAGAGCATGGCTTCATGTCTAGGTAAGGGCACTAGAGTCATATTAGGTACAGGCCCCTGTCCTGGTAGTGGCAGAAATCACATTTTTCCCCAAGAATTGATTGAACGGTTGCATGAGCAGGAATATTTTTACCTAAATCAGATTGTAGACATGACCAAAACCAGAGTTTTGGTTCAATCTTGGAAAGATGTTAAAAAAATTCGATTGGGGGGGGCATTTTTTAGGAATATGATATGCTTACATAAGAGCTCTTAAAATAGGGCACATCATAATCACATAAAAGGAGGATGAATTAATTTGGAAACACAATCCACATGGTGTTTACACTCCAAAAGAAATCTATACACAAATCAACATTGATCTTCTCCACCAAAACCCCTCGTGGTGTTTGAAAGGGGTGTGGAAAGTAAAATTTTCATTAAAATCATGTATCTTCATGTGGTTCCTGATCAAAAATAAAATACCAACATGGGACAGGATGAAGCTCATAAATTTGGAAGGTCTGGGTTGGTGTATTTTATGTAAGGCTGATGAGGAAACTGTCCCACATATATTTTTACAGTGCCCCTTTGTCAAAAAAATATGGTTTGGAAGCGCTCATGCTCTAGGAAAATCTGGTTTTTGGCAAGGTCAAAATATTGAAGAGGCATGGATAAATTAAGTCTCAAATCCTACAAACAACAACATAAAAGTTCTCCCACTGCTTATAAATTGGGGAGATTGGTTGGTTAGAAATGCATCTATATTCAATGACTACTCATCTATTCTAGAACACATAACTTCCTAGGGACTAACCATCCTCTCACATTTCCCTCAAGGGAGAGATCATAATTTGGTTAAACCAGAAGTAGAAGAATTGGTGGATCACTCCATACCTTGGGCCTACTTTGACGAAGCCTCCCAAAATGATGGTCTTGTTTGTAGAGGAGGGGTTTTCCTCCATGTGTCTGATTCTCACTCTTTCAAACTTAAAATGGGTTTAGGTTCGAGGATAAATAACTATGCAGAACAGATATCACTCAAACTCTTATTGACCTTTGCAGGGGAAAAAGGAATTAGGTCCCTCTATATTTTTGGGGATTCTATGGTGGTTATAAACTGGGTAAATAAAACATAGAGATGTCACAATATCATATTGCTCCCTATTTTTGAAGAAGTATTTATTATTCTGGCCTCTTATGAAAATTATTCTGTATGACATGTTTACAGGGAAAGAAACATGGCAACCGATTTGCTCTCTAAAGCAGGTCTTCAACTGGATTTCAAGAAATGACACATAGAAGAAATAAAATAAGGCACTCACTTTGAATTTTACCATGGTCCTTTCATATATTTTATGGGACAGAATGATTGAGATTGTGATTTACAAACTTGGAACTCTCAAATAGGATCATCTAGTCATTTGATGAGATTCTTTTTCTATTTTCAGTTTTGATGGATTATTGTTCAGCCATGGTTTTAAATGTTTGGCCTCCTCCTCAGATGGGTTGAGCACATGCAGATGTGGTCTATGTTTTTGGAACTTCGGGTCTCTCTTCTTCAATGATGTTGGCCTCTTCAATGCATAAATTTGAACAATTATAGCTCCTATCTTGATGACTTTTGGGGTTATGCTATGAAATTTTGAACTATATATATGTATTCTTTTTGTCTTCTTGTCTATCAGTATAAGACAAGTTGTATGTATTTATTATTTCTTTATGGATGAATTTCTAAATCTACCCTTGGATGAGAAAGATAATAGACTAAATACATGGTCACATGTATTATTCAGAATGCAAATTTTCTTTCTCCTTGAAATTAAATTTACGCTTTTTTTTTTCTGCGGAAAAAAAAAAACTCCATTGAGAGGTTGTGCATTGGGGGTGTATAATGACTACCTCACATAATGAGGGCCTATGTATGTTTAATATGTATTTCACTAAACACACTACATATTTCCCCCATGGTAGGATTTTCTATCCATGAAGAAGAATTGAAAGGAGTTTCAATGAAGGATATTGAAAGGCAAGGAAGTAGAATAAGATAAAGGGAAAATAAAGGTGTAAACAATAAAAAAAATAAAATAATAATGCATGAAAGGAGAAGGTGTCCATTGACAAATGCCACATAACCTATTCCTTTGACATAACAAGGTAATATACAAATTCCCCCATGGGTGTAATGATGACCAACAAGAAAAAGAGAAAATAAAATTACAAGCAAAGATGCATGACAAGAGAGAAATGTCGGGAAATAGGAAATGAACAATAAATCTAACTACCATGCAATTAAACATGAGAAAGTTTATCAAGTAAAATACGATAATGAAAAATAAGAAAAAGGATTGAAAACAATTGTGATAAATGTATAACAATAATAACAATGAGAAAGAATGGTGCATGATAAAAAATATAATTCATTATTAGAAACATAAAGAATAAATTATTCATACATAATATAGTTAACTTCGTAAAAGGTACGGGAGTGTCTAAACCACTAATTATGTAATTATATTTATACATGACTTAAGCCTAAGAAGTGTTTACTTTTGATTTTGACTTACACTTATCTTATTGTTTGAATTATTGTAATTGATGTCAAAGGATTAATGTTGTCATTAATTTCATATTATGACATTACAATACACACAACATTTCCAATATATATATATAAAGGGGTGCATGTGAAAAAGTAAAATGTGAAATGGTGGTTTCAGACCCATGGGTTTGGGTATTTTCCCATGGTATTTGGAAATGTAAAATAAAAAAGGGGAATTAATTATTTAATTATTGTACCTATCCCTTCATGAAGGGTTATGAAAAGGTATAAAAAGAGAAAGTATTGAGAGAAGTGTGTTCGTGAAAAATGGATGAGCAAAGATATATCATTCCAAAAGGGAAGAGTTGCAAAATCAGTTTTAGGTCATCTTGGAATGTTCACAATAACGTATTTTATAGGATGTTTAAGACCTTGAAATTTTGAATAGACGGAGGAGAGATATGTTTGTACATGTGATACAAATTTCATATGTTTTTTCACTACACTTTCAAAGATATTCCCTGTGGAAGTTAAGGTTCCTAAATGCTCCTAAGATCGTGGAAGTTAAGGTTCCTAAATGCTCCTAAGATCAGTTTCAAACAGGTCATGTTAGTACTTTCGATATCACTTATTTTTTGGGACTTTTTAGACCCTTAAATTTTGGATATATGGAGGAGAGATATTGGTGTACATGTGGTAAAAATTACATATGTTGATTCGATATAGTTTCATAGATATGACATGTGGAAGTTAGGATTTTGGAATGCTCCTGAAATTAGTTTCAAATAGGTCATCTTGGAACTTTCGCTATAACTTATTTTTTGGGATGTTTCAAACCTTGAAATTTTCCAGAGACGGAGGCGTGATCTCTAGCACATTTGATAAAAATTTCAGATGTTGATTCACTATACTTTTGGATATATTATCTATGGAAGTTAGGGTTCTTGAATGCTCCTAAAATCAATTTCAAACAAGTTAGTTTGACATTTTCATTATAATGTTGTTTCTGGGACTCTTTAGACTGTGAAATTTTAAAGAATAGAGGAGACATATAGAAGTATCTCGAGTCAAAATTTTATATTTTGTTTCATTTTACTTTATAAGATATGCTCTATGGAAGTTAGGATTTCAGAATGGTCCCGAGATTAGTTTCAAATAAGTCAATTTGGAATTTTTACTATAACTTTTTTTCTGGGACTCTTAGACTGTGAATTTTTTGCAAAATAGATGAGACATACATAGTTACCTTAGGTAAAAATTCCATACGTTGGTTTGTTATACTTTCTAAGATATGATCTATGGAAGTTAGGGTTTTTGAATGGTCCTGAGATCATTTTCAAATAGGTAAGCTTGGAATTTACACTGTAACTTCTTTTCTGGGACTCTTTAGACTGTGACATTTCTACAAAACAAAGGAAACATATAGAAATACCTCGAGTAAAATTTTTAGATTTTCGTTCATTTTAATTTATGAGATATGATATGTGGAAGTTAGGGTTTCTAAATGGTCTTGAGATCAATTTCAAACAAATCATATTGGCATTTTCAATATAACTTTTTTTCTGGGATTCTTCGGACTACGAATTTTTCAGAGAATAATGGAGACATAGGAAAGTACCTTAGATTAAAATTTCAAAATTATATTTGAAAAATTGAATACATGGAATGTTTGTTTGCTACTTTGGGCTGACCCAAGTTCTAACTATAATATTAACAACATACCCTTCTACCACCAGCCCTTCTGGGTACCAGAAGGCAACATAGCGCACATAGTGCATTGTGCAATCTTACCCGAGATGGCTTCTATGGCTGGCCACAAGACTCAGATGTTTGCAGCCCAGGGATGGGATGTGTATCTCTCTCAAGGGCATCGGATCTTCCTACTATTAGCCTTCCAACCCTCTTTAGAACTTATTCCATACCATTGTCACTACTATTATAATATGACGTTATTAATCATTCTAGCCACATTTGATCATAAACAAGTATTCATCTATTGTAAAACAAGATTCTGATATATTTACTAACTACAACATTCCTTTATTTAGTGTTGTTCTACAGGTTATATTAGCTTATTCCTACTGCACAGTGTTCATTCCTTTAACAAGAAACATATTCATCATAAAAACTTATCAAAATAAATGCAATCATAAACACTGCATACAGTCACATAAAAAACATATATACCATGGTTCACACCCCCTGGGGATACATCCACAAATATTTGTCTCTTGGCCTCTTTTTTCATCTTCATGCAAAATTTAGTGTTGCGCACTGTACATTCCTCCCTTCATTACAACCGATCTCCATAGATCGCACTAGTCCTCACTTAGTCTGAGAACCTCTCCTAAAAAAACCCTAACAACAATAATAACTAACTGACCAACTATGTCGACAACCATCATCATCCTCATCATAGTCCTAATACATTCTACTTATACAAAACTGGGAAAAATCCCTTACAAAAACCCTAACCCTAAGTAGGTTAGGTTTTTCCACTTTCTCCTTGACTTAATCTCGATTGGTCCGCGATCCAACCGTTCTCCATGTCGGTGATTTTCCACTTTCCAACTGCTCTGCAACTATTTGTCCACTTTCTAACTACTTTTCTCGACGCGAGTTTTCCCTTATTTTCGGCGCTGCTTTTCCTCTATTTCTGGTGCGCTCCCCTATTTTTTGGCGCTGCTTTAATTCCTTCAAAGCTTCTTCAATTTTTCCCAAAATTGGCCTATGTCAAAAGGTCCCCAACACTGACATCTTGACTTGTCCTGAGTCACTCATGGACTCCATCATATTTTACTGCATGTACCAGTGCTTCGTACATCTCTGTTATTCATTGGCATTGCTCCTGAGCCTAGCTTCTCTTCTCTGTCATGGCTTCTACCACCTGTGCGGTGACTGGAGGTATTAATATCTCTCCCCCCCTCCAAGCCTATCTTCTCTATGGTCAATTTCATTGCATCAATATCCACAACCAGTTGCTTTGCCTTATCCTGCAGAGGCTCCAATTGAGCCTGCCTTGCAATTTTCTGCGCCTGCACTATTTTTTCTTTTGCCTGTAGGATCTTCATTTTTGTGGCAATACTGATCTTCTCTGGCAATGACATTTTCTTATGTCACTGCTTTACATATTCCATTGTTGCGTGCAATTTTTCTTCCTTCCCTTGCATCTCTTGTAGGCTCACATCCTTTAAGAGTTGTGTCCACAATTGGGCGCTCTTTTCCAACAACTCTGTCATTCTATGTATATTTTGTGCAATGTTCTCTGTAGATGTTGGTGCATCCTTCTCTCTTTTCACTTTGACTTATTGAGGAGTAGTAGGTACTACCCGCTCCTCCAAATCCTAGATCTGGTCTTTATATTTCTCCAAAGCCTACATTATTTTCCTCATCTTCTCTTTCGAAGACGCTTCCTCTGGTTCTACGATGTCTGAAATGGCTTGCAATACTACAGTTATTTGTTTCTCCATCTCATCCAATTTTTGTTGTGATATCTTCTTCACCTTCCCTTCTTGGATAAATACCTCCTTCAGTGAGGTGTTTTCTTCCTATGCCAACTGTAATTTCATCGCATCAGACCTTGCCCTGAACTGAATTTCCTGCGCGATGCTAACCTGTAATTTATACAGCTCCTTTGTTGGAATCTTGGGCAATGCCAAGTCCAATGTCTCAATGTATTTTAGGGGATTCTATGTTGTCTCCTCATCGATAAACAATATCTCAAGTGTTATGATGAAATGTACACTCCCTTGCGTCGTGATCTCGATTGTTTCTCCTATTGGCACACCTTCCATTGTCTTTGCCAGTGTGTATTTATGTTGTTGCTCTGTCCTGGTCTTGAACTATTCCAGCGTGGTTTTTACTTCTTGCACCTGCTCAAAAATTGAATCCCTATGCTTCTCGACATTTTCCCATACCTCTGACATTCGATATTCAACCATGGTGGCTATTAACTCCACATCATCTAATGTCAGTGATGTTTGCATTGGAGTCTTATGGGCCTTCACCTTCTTTCTAGGGCCACTTTCTTGCTCCCCTGTTCTCTTTCTTTAGGAATTTGATGGCTCAGATGCCTCTGGCATCTTTGTATCCATGCCTATCTCCTACCCAATGTCTTCCTCCACAGGTATATCCTATGTCTTTGTTTGTACCTCTTCTGTGTGCACTTGTTCTATCACTCCTCTTGGTGCCTGCTCTGTGTGCGGTGAATTGTGTGTAGAGCCACGCTGTGATTTCTTCTATGTCCTGCTTTTATTTTGTAGTGGGTTTCTTCCCCCCACGTGGCACTGTGTGGCATTCTTCATTTTTCTCATGTTGTTTGTGTCTATCTGCTACGCAAGGACTGATCTGTCGTGCGTCTTAGTTTGTCCTCTTAGAACTGTTTTTGGGATTACGATCACTTTCCATTCCTCGGCCCACTCCTGGACCTCCATATGGGTGTCATGTATCATCATGCAGTAACTCAATTGTAACCTCTCCTTGGCTAGATCCCTCTTTTCCTGTAGCCACATGTTATGGTGCAATTCTTGGAAATTTGCTATATGTCCAAACTCCTGGACAGTTTCTTGGGAAATCCTCCATGTGTCTACTAACCGTTTCTAGATCTCTGTCAAGTACAAAGCGAATATGTCATTTTTTATTTTATTTTCCTTTTGGTTTGTTGTGCTTCGAAGAGATGTGTAGTGGGCCGCACCACACTTTTCTGTCCTCTGCGGGAACATACTATATGTTGGTTCTTTCCATCCTACCAATGCAATGAGGATGAGTATGTAGATTTTAACCTTGTACAATATCTACTGCAAACAGATATTCAATAAAAGGATAGAAAATATACAATGGAAAATACAAACATTACACAGATATTTTTCCCCTGGAAACCCAAATCGGGAAAACCAACATATTCTATATTCATTCATAGTGATACATTGTTTACAATGCAATATACATATAGGAGCTAGCAGCATCCAAAACCCTAACCCAATGACCTGGATTATTCAACAACCCTAATTCCTTAACCGGAAATAGAAAACCATCGGCAAAGAAACCATGTGTCGAAAAACCACCTAAAATATGTGACACATTTTCCGAGGAAAAAAACAATTCTCGGGGGCGCTGCCCCCAAACCCCCTTGCGCACCTGGCACATACGCTCTACTCATGCAAAGAATATAACACATACCCAACAGAGTAACCATGAGTAGTGGAACTCAGAGCCCCAATCCTGCGTGTCCTTGCAATCCTCCAAGAAAGAGTTAAGTAGATAAGGGGCCCATCTCATCGAGCTCCCCTTCGTGCACTGCGTTGCAACTGCTACCACTCTTGCTGGTACTTCCTACTTTCTGCACTTACTCATTAACTTGCAACCTAACAAACTTGTCACAAATTGTGTTACAGGATCATTTATGTCACTGATCCCTATTCCTTTGTTTCCTCTCTCCACACCACTCTTTGCCTTGATTTCGTCAGAGATGGATTTTTTTTTTTTTTTTTATCTTCTAAGTACGGCTTTGGATTTTCCCCATCTATGGGTAGCCCAATGATAGTTGCAATCAAGTCTACATTGATAGGCACTGGCCTATCCATCCATATAATTCCCCCATGCACCCTTGTTACGAGTTGCTTCACAGATCCATTGATGTGTTTACCATGCCCAAAGTGTGGTATATCCCGCAAATTCATTATTCATGTATTGTATAGTCCCAGGATCCACTGTGCAGGTTCCGACAGTGGTGTGCCTGATGGGCCCTCTCCCCTACTCTCCATATAGTTTTGTGGTGCCAAATATGGGAATTTGACTGCATCAACTACGTCATAATCAGAGTATTTGATGGTATCTACTCCTCCCACCATATCCTCCTCGACCTTCACTCCCTTGGGGATCTTTGGCATCATGATTTCCAATTCCACCTGTGTGTGTGATATTCCTTACGCACTGCTCTCAGCTCCCGTCTTCTTCTTCCCTTTCAGGGATGACACCCCGACCTCTGGTATGCCCTGGCACTCTGTTTCATGCTCTTATTTTGGCTCTATGCCCTGCTACACTGAATCCATGGCCTGTTCACCCTGTTGCAGCCCTTTTCCCTTGGATGAGTCATATTTTGTCCTCTTTGCGTCCTCCTCTAGTTTATCTACCTCATGTGTTGGGTTTTTTCCCTCCTCCACATGTGTGGTAGTAGGCTCATATTTTGGTGTATGAATCTCATCCACATCCATGACTGTGGGCATCTCTTCCATCCCTATTTGTGTCACCTGAGCACTACTTCTCATGTTTCGCATGACCCTGCTCGACGCTCAAACTCTTGGTGGAGACATATTGCTAAAATTCAAACTGTTGACCACAAATATCCACTTGTTGTTATCACTTCTCACTCTCTCGCGCTCAAATCTCGCTCTTTTCTCTTCTTCTTAGTGAAAAAAACACAAATGACCACATTTCCCCCTTTTGTCGACTTTATAGAGAGACAGAGAAATGATAATTCTTCTACATTGATAGTTGTCACTTTTTCGCTTTTTCTAGCGTGCTCCACCTTTATACCTGTCAACTATTTATCAGCGTGCAATTTTTTTCAACACTGGTTTTTCTGCGGAACACTTGTTAATGCTAAAAATTGTATTCCATCAAAACCTCTAATGTTATTCTATCTTTTTTTCTTTTTTTACCTTTCTTCTTTTTATGGATTTTTGTCTTTTTCTTCTAACATCTACTATATATAGTATGTACAATCACACCTTTTTTCTTTTTTTTCACCTCAGGTTGGTAGGTCAACTATCTTAATACAACTTTAGTCAACTGTCATTCACTAGTCCTCTAAAGTTCTTCCCTACAAGATCTTTCAGTTGCACAACACCTCCATTTGTGATAGCCTCTACTTGATAAGGCCCTAACCAGTGCATATTGAACTTCCCAGGGTGTTGTAAATACATGTTTTCATAGAGGAGAGCTAGATCTCCTTCCTTAAATATTTTCTTCTTTATGTTCATATCATGTCAAGCTTTGTCCTTTGTTTTATGGACTTCCTGGTGGAATCCTACTAAAATTATGTCTTCTTCTAGATTCATTAACTGATTCAATCTTACATGCGCAACACCTTCTTTTGTCATGTCAGTGATTGTTGCAATGCACAGACTAGGTACTAAATAATCCAATGGAGCCACTGCTTCCTTCCCATACACCAGTCTGAATGGTGTCTATCTTGTAAGCTTCTTGCATGTAGTCCTGTAAGCCCATAATATTGTTGATACCTTCAAATCTCAATCATCCTTATTCACATTGCAAATCTTTGTTAGTGCATTCTCTATAATCTTGTTAAAAGATTCTACTGTACCATTTTCCTGGGGATGGTAAGGTGTGCTCTTCTGATGATATATCTCAAATTATTTTTTCATAGCTCTGATTTTATTGTTAATAAAATGAGTTCCCTGATCCCTCAACAAAATTCTAGGACATCCAAATCTGGTCACCACGTTCTCAAAGAGAAACCGCGTTGGAGTTTATGCGTTGCAATCCTTCACTCAAGTTGCTTCTTCCCATATGGTTAAGTATTCAGTCATAGTGATGATGTATCTGGCTCCTGACCTCCTTATTGGTGGATTAATGGGTCCAATGAAATCCACGACCCATTTATCAAAAACCTATAGAGTTTACTTGGGGCATAAGTGGCATTTTATACCTTCTGGATAGTTTTCCCACCCTCTGACAGACAGCACACATTTGAAAGTATTCATTTGTGTCCTTATGTACTGTAGGCCACCATAATCCTACGTGGAACACCTTATGTGTTGTAGGATTTCCCGCATAGTTCTCTCGAGCTATGCCTTCATGTGCGTCTGCTAGCACCATGGATCATTCATACTCCATCACACATCTTCTAATAATTCCATCGGAAGCTAACTTGTATAAATGACCTACAATCAGTTGATAGTCTACAGTGCATACTACCAACTGTTTTTTATGCACGACAGTAAATTCCTTGGGAGCCATTCCTATGCTCAAAAATCCAACAATGTCAGCAAAATAATCATTAGCAAACTGAACAGAAAATAAATTAGCATCAGGAAAATTATGCTCCAAGTTTTTTGTCTCCTCTCCATTAGTAATTCTTGATAGATGATCTGGTCCGGAATTCAACTTCCCTGGTTTTACTATGATTTCAAAATCAAATTCTTGGAACAATAACAACCATCTACAGATCCTTCCCCCCAACACTGGCTTGTTAACTAGGTACTTCAATGTGGAATGATATGTAAACATATTAAAATGTTGACCCAATAAATAATGTCTGAACTTTTGTAAGGCATATACCATATCCAGACCTTCCCTTTCTATAGTATTACAGTTCTTCTCAGACTCAGATAACTTTCTACTAGCAAAATATATTGGGTGATCAATGTCTTCTTCACCCAGTTGTACCAAAACTGCTCCAAGTGCAATGGATGAAGTGTCCACATGCACATGAAATTCCTTTTTCCAATATGGAAAGCTCAAAATTGGTGTTTTCATCATCTTCTCTTTCAATATGTCCAAGATCTCTTGGCATTCATCAGTCTATTGAAACTTGATGTCTTTCTTTAGTAGCTTCTACATGGGCACAATAATCTTTACATTTCCCTTTATAAATTTCCTATAGTACCCTATGTGGCCCAATGTTGCTCTCAATTGGTGCACTGACTTTGGTAGCGGTAAATTGACAATATCACAATATTTGTAGGGTCTACTATCAAGCCTTGTTTGCATACAATGTGCCCAAGTAGGATTCCAAACAGTGTACTAAATATACATTTCTTAATTTTCAAGGAAATATGACATTTCCTACATATTTCTAACATTAACCTTGGAATTTCTACATGGTCCTTCAATAAACTGAATATTGTTCAATCATCTAGATAAACTTCCAAAAATCTATGTATAAAATCCTTAAATGCAACTACTACTACTGTGGAAAATATTGTTGGTGCATTATTTAAACCAAATGGTATTATTGTGTACTGATAAGACCCCCACTCTGTTGCAAATGTGGTTTTTCACTTGTCCTCCAGAGCAGTTATGATCTGATGGTAACCTGAAAATCCATCTGTGAAGGAGTAGATTTCATGTCCTCCCATATTATCTAAAACTTCATCTGTAAATGGAGTAGGAAAAGGATCATGCATGCATGCATCATTTAACTTTCTTAGATCCACACATATCATAATCCCTCCATTCTTCTTTTCCTGGACCACCATTGGACTAATCCACTTTGATTCTTCCACGGGCTCTATGATTCATGATTCTAGCATTATGTCAATTTATGCCTTAACCTTCTACTTATAGATGGGGTTTAATCTGTATGGTCTCTGTCTAACTGGTCTTTCATTTGGTCTGAGGGGTATCTTCATTTTCCCAAGTTCTCCTACTACCCCTTTCATCTATGAAAATGTGGTTGGGAATAATTCATTGCATTCGCGTAGTAATTCAGTTATCTTTTCCATTGTGTCACTATCTCAGTACCCTCCAATGTTGTCTATCTTGGGTTTCTCTTCAGTCTCAATATTGACCTTTTTAATCTTCATAGGTGAAGTGAACTCTTATGATTGTAACAAGGATCCTTCCATCCCTCTTTCTCCTTCCCTTTCTAATATATGTATGTCACGTGGGTTGTCTACTACTTCCTCATCCTCTGTGACCTGATAACAGTAAACTAATTGTTCAAGTGTTTCTTTTTTGTAATATCTGTCTATTGTTACAATATCTACCCCATATTATTCAAATATCTTCCTTTTGATCCTCTATAATGCCATATCCACCCATGGATTCTCACTTTAAAATGCAAGGGTCCTAATAAAGTTATGTTGTATTGCGCCCCAACTTACAGTTTCTCTGTGCAGTTCTTGTTCCTTGTAATAGTTACTAGGTATTCCCTCTAAGGTATGAATAAATTAATGCGTCCATTCCCCTGGTGGTACCAATCTCCAATTAGTGACACAATAATTTATATGATGCCTTGGGTTCCCTCTTCCATCATACTTCTATACAAGTCTATCTTACCGACTACTACCAAATCTTATGCACATCAGTCGCTTACACTGATCCCAGACCTGAATTACCTCCTTATGTGCACCCCACCATCGTGTAGGTGTGTCTCTCAGTGGTATATCCAACACTAATAATCTCTGATTATCCAAAACTTCTGACTCAAACTCTATTAAGAAATTTTCCAAATTATCTTCTTCGGTAAATGTGGGAAACTATCTTACTTTTGTCCCAACCCATCTTACCGTGCATGTAATTATGGCACACCTCCTAGTAGAGACTTCATGAAATCTTTTATGCCAATTTTTTAGTCCAGTATCTGAATATGACATACTGGAGTTGATACTCCTCCAATTGAGTACTCCATCTGCAGTTGGATTCACATAGTCTTCCTCTCGCACAGTATTCCAATACAACCGATTTACATCATCCTCTAGAAAACTGTCAGGAATGGGTTCTACATATCTTTCACAATATGAGGGATCTAAAGGTTCTACTACCCTAAAGTTCTTAGCTTCAAATATTATCTTTCTAGTCTTTAAATTAATTATGGTCTGATTGTCAAAGGTCCAATCAATTCCCAATAGTGCTGGAAATAGTATAGACTCATCCACCATATCCATTACTTCAAAGTCTTTTGTGGTGCACAGACCATATAGATCCATTGTTGTATTCTTCAATCTACCTATGTGAATCACTCTCCGCTGGTTTTCTAGCTTCAATTGGATATTGGAATACCCCAGTGTAGGTTCTCTCATTGCTTCCCATGTCTTCTTTGGAAAAATGTTGACATTTGATCCTAAGTCTAAGATAACATTTCCCATATTAAAGTCTCCTATAGTTGCATTCAATATTAACTCTTTTCTAGTTCTTTTCTTTCTATGGACTTGATTAATCTTCTTCAGTTATGTTCCTATCCCTTCTTCTATGATATATTTCTCAAGCATACTTTTAAACAAATCCATGGCATTCTTATCATTAAGTAATTTAAAGCAAGATTCTAGGAAATTCTTTAAGTTACTTACTTTCTCTATTTTCTCTCCTTTGTAAGTATGATCCAAAGACTGAGGCATATCAAAAATAGGAGTATCATACCTTTGCACAATGTTCGATGTGGATGCTTCATTCTCCTTCAGGAACGCCTTCTTTGCTTCCTTGAAAGTTTCCTTCTCCTTCCTTGCATCAAATTTCTATTGTGGCTGAGTGTTCTTCTGAATCCAACACTGAGATTCCTTCTTCTGATCCTATGCATATGCTCCTATATTCACTCCTCATATAGACACTATATTGATGTTCCTCCCAGGATCCATTATTTCTTTGAAAATCCACTGAACATTCTGGTTATTTAGATTCCTCTTCTCCTGGACCTTCATCATCAACTTCGATCACTCTTTTTTCACGTGATCTATTGCGCGACAATACATACATGTTGTTGTTGGTTGAGGACAATCTTTGGCATAGTGTACTTGTTGTTGACAATTATGGCAGATAATAGGACCTCTACCTCTACCCATTCCTCCTCTTCCTTTGCCTCTAAATCCTCCTCTATCCCCCTATGGACCCATGTTTTGTTGATGATACTGTGGTGCTTGATTATACTACGGGGGTTGTTGAAACTGTGGCATTGCTTGAAATTGATGCACATTGGAAAACTATCACAGTATGTCCTGTCATCAACTTAACCTGCATCATGTATGCATATATGTTTCTTTCCTTCATTAACTCTAGAGTTCTACATTTTTTGTCTTCATGCCCCACTAATTTACAAAAGTTACAAAAAGTACTCTTCGGTTCTATCTTGTACTTTTTCATCGTAGGGCAGTGATAAGGATCACTCCCATGTTTCTTGAATATTTCACACCAAGGCCCTCCTGTAGGAAATGGATTTGAGAATCCTACTCCCAGATACTGCACAAATGTCGGACACTCATTCTTTTGATGTCCCTCTGATCTGCACAGGGTACACCACATTGCCTCTCTTTTCTCCCTATTTTATTCTGATTTAATTGCATTGTCAGTTTCTTAAAGTCTTCTTTCAGCTCCTCTATAGTTGGATCTGTATGATTATATTGATTCTCTTCTAACTGCATTGCTGCTTGTAGTGCCTCTGCCTGGTTTTGAAATTTGTGTTGTCTCAATGGATATTTAAAATGTGGTAACAAAGAATTTATAAACAATTGTTTGTGTTGCATGTCATATATGGGATACTTCATTTTACCTTTCAATGTCTTGAACTTTTGATCGATGTCCCATACAGACTCGCCTTGTTTTTGTCTAACCTCAATCATATCATTCATAAATTGATCCTCTTATTTTGGCCTCTAGAACCCTACGATGAGTGCCTACTTGATCTTTGCTACTGTTCCTGGTGTACCCTGTGGATTGTTTCCTGTGAGATTCATATACCAATCTAGCGCGTAGTTTCTAAATGTTATTGTTGGTTGTGCTACTTTTGCTGCCTCATCAATGATTATTTTTGCTTCCCATATTCACTCACACACAAATAGGTTCTTCTCTGGGTCTTATGTTCCATCCCCATGGAACTCTGGTAATATTAGCATTGGATGTATGCATTCCATTGTCGAATGTGTTGTACTTGCTCTGTGCGGTACTACTGTCTATGTATTGTTGTTCGGATTTGAACTCCCACTGGTATTACTACTGGTACTTCCACTTGTACCACTACCTGCACTGTTGCTGGTACTTCCACTTGTACCCTCACTTCTACATCGATCTCTTGGATTCCTCTGATCATCAGTCACTTGTTCTCTAAACAACTCTTTCTTTGTTGATGTGTTAATCGTACATGGGGTTGTAGGTTCTACAGTGATTCATATCTGGATAGGGGTATCTACTTCTTCATTATATCCTTCTCGTCTAGTCTTTCTTTCATAAGTGGCGCACAGTATTTATTCAATTTGCTCCATAGCATGAATATCCTCTACCTCTTCCTCATCACTTTCAAATCCTTCCCTCTCGACTACTTTTATTTTCTTCCTATTAAGCTTATATTGGTAGGGTCTTCCACTGTGCGTCGTTTCTTCCTTCTGCATAATTTTCTGGATCTTGTCTTAATCCATCATAATGGTATATTTATCTTTATTTCTCTCTTCTCTATTCATTTCCCCCTCCATCTCAGACCTTCCTCAGGTTTCCCCTAACTTCCCCATGTACGCATGGTAGTTTAGTTGTTTGATTCCATAGTTAATTCCTTTAGCATTCAATAATATCTTGATTGAAGTGTACAACAAACTAATGTACCTTCCCCTTCGGCCCTTAAGAAACTCTTTCTCTGCTACACTGTAAGACTTTGATGTATCTACTGTGAACTTAGTGATATACCCCACTATAATGTTGTCTAGCCAGAAATATATTGCATGTGTGAATTTTTTATTCACCCTTTTCAACCACTCGATATTCACTTCTGTCCACTCTAATGATATAACTCTATTCATTGGATGGGTATCTTTCAACTGAGTTATCGAATCCTACAATAGCGTGGGAAACTCACTAAATAAACTTTTGTGTATTTCATTGAATACGTATCTTTCCAAATAATGTCTTGGATTAAACCTAGAGCTTCTATTATCTTCGTGGGTGAACTCGAGTTCCTGGATTGTCAATCATCTTTCAATATCTGCTTCCGTCGGGTTTCAACCTACAAACATTCCCTTTCTCAAACTCTTGCACTATACTACGCGATACATCCCTCCCATTCTAATATTATGAGTTTCAACTGGCAACAGAACCATTGTTGGCTACTTTGGGCTAACCTAGGTTCTAACTATAATATTACCAACATACCCTTCTGCCACCGACCCTTCTGGATACCAGAAGGCAACACAATGCATAGAGTGCATTGTGCAGTCTCACCCGAGATGGCTTCTATGGGTGGTCGTAGGACTCAAATGTCTGCAGTCTGGGGATGGGATGTGTATCTCTCTCAAGGGCATCGGATCTACCTGCTATTATCCTTCCAACCCTCATTAGAAATTATTCCAGACCACTTTCACTACTATTCTAATAGGATTTTATCAATCATTCTAGTCGCATTTGATCATAAACAAGTATTCATCTACTGTAAAACAAGATTTTGATCTATTTATTAACTATATCATTCATTTACTTAGTGTTGTTCTGCATGTTATATTAACTTATTCCTACTGCACGGTGTTCATTCCTTAACAAGCAACATATTCATCATAAAAACTTATCAAAGTAAATGCAATCATAAACAATGCAAACAATCACATAAAACACAAATATACCATGGTTCACCCCCCCTGGGGCTACTTCAACAAATATTTGTCGCTTGGGCTCTTTATTCACCTTCATGCAAAATCTAGTGCTGACATTCCTCCCTTCATTACAATCGATCTCCACAGATTGCACTAGTCCTCACTTAGTCTGAGAACCTCTCCTAAAAAAATCCTAACAACAATAATAACTAAATGACCAACTGTATCGACAACCATCATCATCCTCATCATAGTCCTAATACATTCTACTTATAAAAAATTGGGACAAAGCCCTTACAAAAACCCTAACCCTAAATAGGTTAGGTTTTTCCACTTTATCCTTGACTTAATCTCGGTTGGTCCATGATCCAGCCATTCTCCATGTCGGCGCTTGTCCACTTTCCAATAGCTCCACAACATTTTGTCCACATTCTAACTTCTTTTCTCAGCATGCATTGTCCCTTATTTCTGACATTGCTTTTCCTCTATTTCCAGTGCACTCCCCTATTTTCCGATGCTTCTTTAATTCCTTCAAAACTTTTTAAATTTTTCCCAAAATTGGCCTGTGTCAATAATTTTGTACAAGCTCCTTCTTGGGAAGAGGCTCAAAACAACAATATTTGGGAAAGTTACTGATTGGAAATTTAAATTTTGGTCAGACCTGGTAAAGGAAAAAGTAGTGAGTAGCCCTGGTGAAGGTAGAAGAAGTGGGTAGACGTGGTGAAGGAAGAAACAATGAGCATACCTGATGAAGGAAGAAGTAGAAAGAAAACCCGATGAAGGTTGGTGCATCTCACAAAGAGATTGGTGTCTCTTTACAAGTTGGTGCTTAGAGGTTGGGATTGGTGTCCAGGAAGATCGGTCAGAGTAGGTTGGTGCCACTAAAACAAATATATTGGTGTCTCTTTCTAAGTTGGTGCTTAGAAGTGGGGATTGATGTCTCTTGCTAAGTTGGTGCTTAGAAGTGGGGATTGATGTCTAAAAAGATATGTAAGAGTAGGTTGGTGCCTATCAATATTTGTATGAGTGGGGATTGGTGTCTCCAGTAGGTTGGTTCCTACAAATATTTGTAACAGTAGGTTAGTGCCTACAAATACTTATAAAGAGAAGTTTTATGGTTTTCTCCCAAAAGGGTTTCCACATAAATCTTGTGTTCCATATTCTACAATTAATAGATCTCATATGTGATTGTTTTCTTATGGTTGATAAATGTTTGAAAAATTAAAAAAATATCTTATACTAGTTCACCCCCCTCTCAGTATAAGTGTGTGCTTAGCAATTGGTATCAAAGTAGTTTCCTTAAGAAACGGTCTTACCACTAGAAGGTAGATCTCAGGAGCACACATGGTCGATCAATAAGGTTCCTCCATAAACACCACTCCATTGTTTGACAGAATAAACTATTCCTTCTAGATCGTAAGGATGTGAACATATTTAATGGCTCTTGGTTTTGATATTTTGCAATCAGTCATGACTATTTATACAACCCCAACAACTCCACCAATAATTGCGTTCAGGAAAAAGCCTAATGAAAATAATGCAAAATTCATGAATGCCATCTTCTTTGGTCTATCAGAATCTGATTTTTTCAAGGTGATGCATTGTGGATCGGAAAAATAAATATGGGACAAGCTTCAAAATATCTATGAAGGTGATGAAAAGGTTAAGAAGACAAATCTCCAAACTGATAGAAGATGTTTAAGATTCTGGAACATGGATGATTTTAGGGGCTAAACTTTTCTCATGGGATAATTTTCCATCGTTTTTCCCAAAAGAAAATTCTCTATTCTAAAAATTATTCGCCCAAATTCTATAGGATAAAGTTATTTTACCTTAAAAATAGCCAAAATGTTATACAAACTATCTAAAATCCTTAGAAATTTGAATATTTTTAAAACAATATCGCCAACATTTTATAGTTAACATATGAAGGATTAGTAAGATTCGCCAAGGTTTCTACATTTTAAAATAAATTTCCATCCTTAAAATCATCCTTGGTATGGAAATGAAAGACGAAGAAAATGGTGCATCCTATCTCCTTCATGTGGACAAAATTGTCAACACCATCAAAGGACTTGGGGAAAAGGTTGAAGAACCATTGATTGTACACAAGGTGTTAAGGTCACCCCCCTTAATATTTGATGTCAAAGTCATTTTTATTGAATAAATGAAGGATCTTGATAATTTGACAATGGATGAATTGCATAGGATTCTCATTGCATATGAAACAAGGATTGAAAAAGAAAATCCATAAAATAAATAAGAAGCTTTCAAAGCCTCAAAGAAAACTAAGAACAAAGAACACAAATCAATAGATTGTTCTAGCTATGAATCAGACAAAGAAGAAGCACACTTTGTGAGAAAACTTAAAAAGGGATCTGAAAAATACAAAGGTAAGCCTCCCTTTAAATGCTTTAATTGTGGGAAATTAGGACATTTTGTTGACAAATTTCCATATGAAAAGGATGAAAGCAATGATGATGAAAAAGACCATAACATAAAGAAAGGGAGCAAACATCATCAACACAAAAAGAACCACAAATAGGAAAAGCATGGAAATAAGAATAACTCTTATAAGAAGAAGAACAATATGTACTAAAAAGGGGTTACTGACTCATCTAAATAAAGTCATGAAAGCATACTTGTGCATGATAATGGTTGTAGCATGCATTGTTAGAAAAAAGAGGATCGCGGAGCAATAAAATAAAACAAATGAGGAAGTAAAACACAAAAGATACACAATACAATAGAGACACATATATACATGGTTCACCCAGTGTGGGCTACGTCCACCAGATAAATTTCCAGGTCCTTCCTTTATTATTATCCAACAAATGAAGGGATACAACCTACAATGCACCCACTATAACTTCCTCTTCTTTCTCTCATAGTCTCCACTCTCAAAATACAATATTCGCAATGATACATAGTCACAATACATTTCCCTCATAAAAGAGGGTTTCCTTCTAGGCAAAAAAACCCTAACATAACTTCTACCATCAAATATGCAACCTTATAATGAACAATCCAGATTTACTATGAAATTAAAATATACATTTACAAGGAAATTTTTCCTTTGAGGGCCTGCTTGCCCCCAGATACCGGGGGGGGGGTAAACCCCCCCCCCCCTTGCACTCCCCCGCATGGAGGAGTGTACATTCTTCTGCTGTGTAAATTCTTCATGGGGTATAAACACGGCTGAAAACAAAGACCTCTGAATCAGGAAGATACTTAGGCTCCACAACCAACAATCTCCCACTTGGAGATTTATCTCAACAACTCAGCCACTATTGTATATGTTGGACTATGATCCTTCTTGGACCTGGAAAATTTCTCATCTTCATATTCATTCTTGAAAACCAATTGAAATTGAGAAGGAACTTAGTTTCTCCCTGGTTACTCCCTTTGTTAACATGTCTACAGGATTTTGGCTAGTGTGTATCTTTTCCAACTTCAAATGTCCATATTTCAAGATGGATCGTATGAAATGGTACCTGATATGTATATGATTAGTCTTCAAATAGAAGGATTATTTCTTTGAAATATGAATGGAACTCTCACTCTCAAAGTAAAACCTTCTATTCTCCTGCTTCTTTCTCAATTCCTCCATAAACCTCTGTAACCAAATCATCTCTTTACTAGCCTCTGTAGCAGCAACATACTCTGCCTCTATTGTTGAAAGTGAAATAACCTTTTGCAGTTTTTAAATCCAACTTACTATTGTTCCACCTATATTAAAAACATACCCTCTGGTGCTCCTCCTGCTATCTTTATCACCTGCCATATCTGAATCAACATATCCCTGTAGAACAGTGTATGAACCTCCAAAACATAATCCATGAGTAGCAATACCTCTCAAAGACCTGAGAATCCACTTTACTTCTTGCCAATATTATTTACCTGGATTGTTCATATACCTTCTCACAACTCCCACTGCATGTGCAATATATGGTCTTGTGCAAACCATCGCATACACCAAGCTGCCAACTGTTGATGAATAAGGGACCCTGGACATGTATTATATCTCCTCCTGTGTCTTGGGACACATTTCCTTAGTTAATTTGAAATTGTTGGGTATGTGTTATATTCTTTTAAAAAATAGTAATGTCATGGGAAAAAACAATTGACCTCAGGAAACGTGTCATGTGCCTTGGGAAGCGTGTCACATATTTAGGTGGTTTTTGCCGATGGTTTTTTATTTCCAGTTAAGTAATTAGGGTTGTGGACTAATCCAGGTCATTGGGTTAGGGTTTTCGATGTCGTTCACTCCTATATGTATATTGTATTGTAAACAATGTATCATACATGAATGAAATAGAATATGTTGGTTTTCCCAGTTTGGGTTTCCAAGGGAAAAATCTCTGTGTAATGTTTGTATTTGTCATTGTATCTTTTCTGTTCTTTTATTGAATATTTGTTTGCAGTAGATATTGTACAAGGTTAGAATTTACATTTGGTATCAGAGCTTTGTTGGCTTCAGGGGGACGCCTTTGTGGTCAAGGGTTTGGCTCGGGACTGTGATAAGCCTTGTTATATTGGGAGATCTACGGTATTGATTTTTCAGGTGAAAATAAATGGCAAGCAATTCGAAGATGGAGATTGAAAATTTTAATGGGAAACGTTTTGAGTTGTGGAAGCTCAATATGGAAGATCTTTTGGTGGATAGAGATCAGTGGATCGCAGTAGATCCAGGTACTCCACCTACAGGAACTTTAACAGATGACTGGAAAAAGTTGGATCGGAAGGCAAAGAGCACAATCCGACTGTGTCTCTCTGATTCAGTATTACTGAATGTGTCAGATGAAGCTACAACCAAGGATTTATGGGAAAAGTTGGGGAAGTTGTATCAGTCTAAGTCCCTGGTAAATAAGTTATTCCTGAGAAAGAAGTTGTATAACCTGAGGATGAGAGATGGAGACTCGGTGGAAGATCATTCGAACGCCTTCAATATTGTGGTAAGTCAGTTAGTATTTGTTGAGATTAAAATTTCAGATGAAGATAAATGTATTAGTTTACTATGTTCTTTACTAGACTCCTGGGATAGTCTGGTTGTGGCCATAGGTAGTAATACAACTACCTTGAAGTTTGATGAAGTGGTCTCATCCTTGTTGTCGGAGGAGATGAGACGGAAGAATATGGAAGGACGGAGCACAGACGCATTATTTGCAAGAGAACGTTCCCAGGAAAGGAATAGATCTAATTTCTCAAGTGGGATATCTAAGTCTAAGGATAGATCTAAATCTCCCAGAAAGTTTGTAAGGGTATGTTTGGAGATGTGGAAAAGAAGGGCACTACAAGAAGCAGTGTAGATCCAAGGTTGAGAAAAAGAAGGGGTCTGAAGTATCTCATTCTACAGAAGAAAATACCTCCAAGGAAGAAGGAGGGGATGTGTACTTGGCTTCTTCAAGCACACATGCAGATCATGAGGCATGGTTGGTTGACTCTGGGGCATCCTTTCATATGACTCCCTAGAGGGAGTGGTTCTTCTAATATGAAAGGTATGATGGAGGTAATCTTTTCTTAGGTGATGATTCGACAATTAGAATAATAGGACGAGGAAAATTCAAGTTGAGGCTCATAGATGGAAGGATTAGAACACTACCTCGTGTTCTTCACATCCTAGGTTTGGCCAAAAATTTGATTTATGTAATCAAAATGGACGATGCAGGGGTAAAAACAATATTTGAAAAGGAAACCTGCAGGATGGTTCGAGGAGCAGTGGTGTTGTTGAAAGGAGTTCGGTTTGGAACTCGGTATAATATGGAAGGAAGACTATTAGTTATGGTTGTAATAGTTCCATTGTTCCTGATATTGGAGTTGAAGATGAAATAACTCCTACAGTCTCTGGAGAAAAGGTTACGTTGTGGCATCAAAGACTAGGGCATATCAGAGAGAAAGGTCTTTGACTACTACACGGTATGGTTGAAGGTATGTCTAACTACTCTCTGGATTTTGATTTCTGTGAACATTGTCTATATGGGAAGCATAATCGGGTAAGATTCCCCTCTGGTGCAAAGAGTGCAGAAGGAATCTTATAGCTAGTTCACAGTGATGTTTTTGGACCTGTGTGGGTCCCATCATTGGGAAAATCTCTGTACTACGTCTCATTTATTGATGACTTCTCGAGGAATACTTGGATATATCTCCTTAGGAAGAAATATGAAGTATTTGATAGGTTTAAAAAGTTTAAGGCTCTTGTTGAGAATCAAACAGAGAAAATAATTAAGGTGTTGAGGACAGATAATGGTGAAGAGTTCTATGGGAATGAATTTTAAGAATCCTATAAGAAGTGTGGTATATCAAGGAAAAATAATACTCCATATACACCTCAACAGAATGGAGTTGCAGAAAGGATGAAAAGGACGTTGATGGAAAAAGCAAGGTGCATGCTCAGTGGTGTTGGGTTAGGGCAAGAATTATGGGCAGAGTCAGTGAGTATTTCATGTTACCTGGTCAACAGATCACCCTCATCAGCATTGGATGACAAGACTCCATAAGAGGTATGGACTGGTAAGGAACCTTCTCTCACACATCTCAAGGTATTTGGTTTTGATGCATATGTTCATGTTCCAAAGGAAAACAAGAGTAAGCTAGATAAGAAGGTCGAAAAGTGTATCTTTATTGGATATAAAGATGGTCTCAAAGGTTATAAGCTTTGGAACCCAGAAACTAAGAAGGTAGTGTATAACTGAGATGTGGTATTTAGAGAAGTGAAGGATGATGTTAAACATGAATTCCTATCAAGTAAGGAAGAACCAGAGAAAATAGAGTTTTATTTAAAAGATGATGAGTCAGACTCTATAGAAGAACATGAATCAAAAGAAGAAGATCCTCATACTCCAGTATTGAGGAGATCGGTTCGAGAAAGAAGGCTACCGGAAAGGCATACTCCATATGATTTCCATTCAAATTTTTCTTTCTCTATTACTGATGATGATCCTAGAACTGCTAGGGAGGCAGTGGATTCAGAGGATGCAAATCTTTGGAAAAGGGCCATGAACGAAGAAATGACATCTTTGGATAAGAATGAGGCTTGGGATCTAGTTGAGTTGCCAACTGAAAGAAATCCCATTGGTAGCAAATGGGTATTTAAAAAGAAGCTGAATGTAGAAGGAAAAGTGGAGAAATACAAAGCTCGGTTAGTAGCAAAGGGTTATTCCCAGGTTGAGGGCATTGATTTTGGTGAGATTTTTTCTCCTGTTGCCTAGTCAACCTCCATAAGATTTATGTTATTTGTTGTTGTTGCATTTGATTTTGAAATTGAACAAGTGGATGTGAAGACAACATTCCTACACGAGGATCTAGAAGAAGAAATCTATATGAAGCAACCGGAAGGTTATGCTGTGAAGGGAAAGAAGGAGCTGGTATGCAAGCTGAAAAATTTCTTGTATGGTTTAAAACAATCACCAAGGATGTGGAATAAAAAATTTGATACTTAAATGTTGGGACTTGGCTTCACAAGAAGCAAAGAGAATCATTGTGTGTATTTTAAATTAATTGGTGATCATTTGATTTATTTGGTTTTGTATGTGGATGACATGTTGCTAATAGGAAACAACAAGGAGATTATCCTGGATGTGAAAACTCAGTTGTCCTCTAAATTTGACATGAAGGATCTCAGTGCTTCAAATTTCATTTTGGGAATGAAAATTAAAAGAGATCGAAAAAGGAGGAAACTCTGGTTAAATCAAAGAAAATATGTCAAGACAATATTCAGAAGTTTAACTTGTAGGAATGTAAACCGATCAAGGTTCCTATTCCTATTGGTGTAAATTTATCTGCATATCAGTGTCCCAAGACACGTGAAGAGGAGGAGGACATGTCTCATGTTTCATATGTGAGTGCAGTTGGAAGTTTGATGTATGAAATGGTTTGTACTAGACCATACATTGCACATGCAATGGGAGTTTTGACGAGGTATATGTCAAAACTAGGGAAGGAGCATTGGATAGCAGTAAAAAGGGTTTTCAGGTATTTGTGTGGCACTGGTAGCTATGCATTGTGATACGAAGGAAGACCGAGATTTGACAGAGTGGTGGATATACATGTATTTGTGGATGCAGACTGGGCTGGAGATCTGGATCAAAGGAGATCTACAAGTGGGTATGTGTTTAACCTGTTTGGAGGAGTAATAAGTTGGATGAGAAAAAGATAGGTTGTAGTGGCACTTTCAACTACAGAAGTTGAATACATGGCAGCCACTCATGCAAGTAAGGAAGTAGTATGGTTACAAAGATTGTGTTCAGGTATTAGGTTGGTACAACAAGCTGTAAGGATAGATTGTGGTAGTCAGAGTGCAATTTTTCTGGCGAAGAACCCAACTCATCATTCAAAGACAAAGCATATTGATATTAAATATCACTTTGTGAGAGACATGGTTGAAGAAAAGAAAGTATTGATGATGAAGGTGGAAACTTTGAAGAATGTTGTAGATTCATTAACAAAGTCTGTGAGCACTGAGAAGTTCTCTTGGTGTAGAGGATCCATGGGCATTGCTGCCCTGGATGGTTGACTATGTAACCCTATAACCCCCTGTATGCAAAGAAAAAAATAAGTGGGAGAATGTTGGGTATGTGTTATATTCTTTGCACGAGTAGTAGTGTTATATTATTTGCAAGTGGGAGAAAAATGTTTTTGCCTCGGGAAACATGTCACGTGCCTCAGGAAACGTGTCACATATTTAGGTGGTTTTTCAGCACATGGTTTGTGCCGATGGTTTTCTATTTCCGGTTAAGGAATTAGGGTTGTGGACTAATCCGGGTCATTGGTTTAGGGTTTTGGATGTCGTTGGCTCCTATATGCATATTGTATTGTAAACAACATATCATACATGAATGAATATAGAATATGCTTGTTTTCCCGATTTGGGTTTTCAGGGGAAAAATCTCTGTGTAATGTTTGTATTTGTCATTGTATCTTTTATGTTCTTTTATTGAGTATCTGTTTGCAGTAGATATTGTACAAGGTTAGAATTTATAAAAATGGCTAGCCAAAGGTGTACTAATTGGTTTTGCATTATGCATTCTAAACCTCTCCAACACCTTCTCTATGTACTCACCCTGAGACAATGTCAATTTGCGATTTTTCCTGTCTCTTGTTATTCTCATACCAAGGATTTTCTTTGCAGCACCCAAATCCATCATTGCAAATGAATTAGCTAATTTCTTCTTGAGCACATTTATATCCTGCATATTAGACCCTGGAACAAGCATGTCATCTACATACAATAGCAACATAATATAGCTTCCATTTTCTAGCCTTTTAAAATAAACACAGTGATCATAATGACATCTACTATAACCTTGTTCTATCATAAACCTGTCAAACTTCAAATACCACTGCCTTGGAGCTTTCTTTAGGCCATACAAGATCTTCTTCAACCTGCATACTAAATTCTCCTTTCCTTTGACCTCATACCCCTGTGGCTGCTGCATATAAATCTCTTCGTCCAAATCCCCATGGAGAAAAGTTGGGTTTACATCTAACTATTCAAGATGAAAATATTCTACTACCACAAGACTTAAAATAGTCCTAATTGAAGTCATTTTAACAACATGAGAAAATATTTCATCAAAATCTAAACCTTTCTTTTGTGCAAACCCCTTTACAACAAGTCTATCCTTGTACCATTTTTTTCCTCCATCTTCTTCCTTCAACTTGTAAACTCATTTATTCTGTAATGCTCTTTTTTCTATAGGCAACTGAACCAATTCCCAAGTCTGTTTATTTACCAATGAATGCATTTCCTCTTTCATGTATTTCTCCCTCTTCTTTTTGGTGTCTACCTGCATTGCCTCTTCATAACATTCTGGTTCACTAGAATCAGTTAAAAATAAATAATACAATGAAGGAGAGTATCGTTCAGGGGGTCTACTTACCCGGGTAGATCTTCTAACAACACTTGCAGGAGTTTGAGGTACCTGTTGATCCTGTTGTTGTACATTTTGATTTTCTGGTACCTTTGGAATTTCTTTTCCAATGATCTCATCAAGCACTGTGTATTCTGGTTTTTCTTTTTCTTGTTTCTTTCCCTGCAACTAATCTTTGTACATGATCTTCTCATTGAATATGACATATCTACTCCTAATGATTTTTTTTATTCCACCTAATGGTAGGAATAGATCTTTCTGATATAAATAATCTTCCATCTGCATCTTCCATAACTGGTAGTTTTGGCCGTTAAATTTATCGATCCTAAACTTTCCATCTTCCACCATTTCTCCCAATCTTTCTTTTTCTTGTTACCTTTCACTCTGATACCAGTTGTTAGAAAAAATAGGATCACGGAGAAATAAAATAAAACAAATGAGAAAGTAAAACATGGAAGATACAAAATACAATAGATACATAGATATACATGGTTCACCCAGTGTGGGCTATGTCCACCAGAGAAATTGTCAGGTCCTTCCTTTATTATTATCCAACAAATGAAGGGATACAACCTACAACATACCCATTGTAACTTCCTATTCTTTCTCTCACAGTATCCACTCTCAAAATACAATATTCACAATGATACATAGCGTCAATACATTTCCCTCATAAAAGAGGGTTTCCTTTTAAGGAAAAAAACCCTAACATAACTTCTACCGTCAGATCTGCAATCGTATAATGAACGGTCCAGGTTTACTATGAAATTACAATATACATTTATAAGGAAATTTTTCTTTTAGGGGCTTCGCCCACGAACCCCCAAACCCCATAGGGGGTGTAACCCCCCCTGCACTCCCCCGTGTGGAGGAGTGTACATTCTTCCAGGGTGTAAATTCTTCATGGGGTATAAACATGGATGGAAACAAAGACCTCTGAATCAAGAATATAATCAAGCTCCACAACCAACATGCATCTCATGCATTCTTTTACTAAGTGCATTAGCCATTTTATCTTCCTTTCCTTTAATACATTTTATATCAAAGTGATATTCTATGAGGAATTCCAACAATCTAACTCGTTTGGCATTCAAGTTTGGTTGTCCAAATAAATATTTTAGACCACTATGGTCTGTCCTCAACTCAAATATTTTTCCCATGAGATAACACTCCACATTTTTAAGGTTTGGACTATGTTTGTTGGCTCTAAATCATGTGTAGCATAGTTCCTCTCATGTTATTTCAACTTCATTTACTCATAACATACCACATGCCAATTTTGTATGAGGACTCCACCAAAATCTCCCTTGCATGCATCAATTCATACAACAAAATATTCATCTAGATATACAATATTCAATATCAGTGCACTTGTCAATATATTCTTCAAGTGTTACAAGCTTTATTCACATTCATAATTCTATTTGAATTTTACAGCCTTCTTTTGCACATAAGTAATTGGTTTTGCAATTTTTGAAAATCCTTCAATGAATCTTCTATAATAACTTGCAAGTCCCATGAATGATTTGAAATTTGTAACATTCTTTGGTGTTTCCCATCCTCTAATGGTTTATATCTTCTTAGGATAAAATACTATCCCTTTCTCTAAAATAATATAGCCAAAATAACAAATCTTCCTTTGATAGAAAATGCACTTTCTTAACTTGGTAGACAACTGGTGCTCCCTCAATACTTGTAGAACCATCCTTAAATGTTGTTCATGATATTCCTTTGTCTTTGAGTAAATGATTATATCATCCAAGAAAAAAATTACAAACTTGTCCAAATATTATTTGAACACTCCATTCATCATATACCTGAAGACAACTAGTGCATTTGATAGCCCAAATGACACCACCATAAAATCGTAATCTGCATATCTTGTTTTGAATGTTATCTTGTTGATATATTCCTTTTTTATTCTCACTTGATGATAGCCTGACCTCAAGTGAATCTTAGAAAATATCCTTGCACCTTCCAGTCGATCAAATAGATAATCAATCCTTGGAAAACGATATTTGTTCTTTATGGTAACCTTATTCAACTATCTGAAACCAATGCATAGCCTTAAGGTTCCATCATTATTATTCACAAAGAGTAGTATATAACCCCATGGTGACACACTTGGGCATACCCCTTCTTCAAATTTCCTTCAAGTTGCATCTACAACTCTTTCAACTCTAGTGTGCTCATCCTATAAGGAATCTTGGACACTGCCTCCTGGCACCAAATCAATGGAAAAATTAATGTCTCTCTTTAGTGGTAATATTGGTATCTCCAATACTTGGCATTTTATCTTTAGCTTCCTCTTCCATATGGGATGCATAAATATGGCATCCTTTCGTGAAACTCTTCTTCAGTTGCATGGATGAAATTTCTCTGATAGATATAGGCCTTATAATCCCATGAACTTTTCCTTTCTTCCCCTCTCCATCAAGACAAGTGAATGAATTGTTGTAGCAATCTAATATGGAATGATGCTTATCCAATAAATCCATACAAATTAAAAAATCATACAAACGCAGAGGTATGATGTTCAAATCTTCCTTTGTGCTGAGTCCATTCATGTCCATTGGGAAATATTAACTAGATAATTAATCTTTCTCTTATCTCTTGTGGCTAGTTGAACCAATATTTAACAAGATTAGGATATATGTTACTATGGCTAGCTCCTGAATCAATTAAATTTCCATGGGTTGATTATCAATCTTACCTTCTACTTCAATCATAGGAGATTTGTACTTTGCTTGCTTGTTGTCCAAGACTACATAAATCCTTGGCATGCTTCTTCCCATGTTCTAAACTATATCATCCTAATGAATATTGTGAACTATCCTCATCCTTTATCCTTTGTGAGGGAAATCCCTATACAAGTTGTCTCCCTCACATCCCCAACATTTTATGGGTTGTTGTCTTCACCTTTTTCCCAAGTGAACTTGTCATTCAGGGTTCATTCTATGCTTACTACCCTTGTTGATATGTTTGAGAGTTGTTTTTGTAAAATGGTGGCTTAAGACCTTTCTTTATTTGCTCCATCTTGTCTTTCTTCTTGTCATCCCAAGCCTTTTAGAAAGTGGGTCTTCCTCTATTCTTCTCATAAAGTTACTTTGTTTTTCTTATGGTCCCTTCCAATGTATCGGGTTCATCATAATGTATCTTATCACTATAGAAAAAAGGAAGCTCACTCAGAAACTTTTGAATTTTAATCTTCTCATCCTTTATGAAACCGACATACCTCAGTAATTCAAAGAACCTCCTCTCATACTCATCCATTGTCATGCTTCCAATCTTGAGTTCAAAGAACTCTTTCATATTCTTGTCATAATAATTATATGACAAGTATTTCTTCCAAAAATAATTTTGTAACTCCCTCCATGAGATCCTATTCTCATCAATGTGCCTAACCTACTTGAGTTAATCCCACCAAATAGATGTTTTTCCTTGAATATTGTAGGTTGTTATTTTGGCTTCTACATTTGATGAATAATTATGTAATTGTTAATATTTCCCCATTCCCAACAACAATGATTCTATATCTTCATCTTTCGTGTGATCGCCATCAAAAGTAGGAGGCTTAATCTTCTTAAGCTCCCCTTGAAAATAATTTGCTTCAGACCTACTCCTTTGTTTTTGGACAAGGGAAACACTTAGGATTTTCTCCGACCTTGAATGTGCATGTTCTCTTCTAGTCGAGTGCCCTTGTGAGTGATGATGTCTACTAACACTCCTTGTTCTCCTAGATCCTCCATGGTCATCCCTCCTATCATGAGATATGGATCCTTCTAATTTCATTTCAATGGATGCTTACTTTGTGCTACTGTCTTTATTGACTCGTTTCTGCAACATATTATGACTCTATAGAAACTCCTCCTAAGTTCTCATCATTATTTCATTTTCTACCCTATATCTATGCACTTCTTTCTGCAAGATTCTCATAGTCTCAACCAACTCCACTAGCTTATCTCTTCCTCTATGTCCATTGGATTTGGTCCTTGCATTTCCCATGCTGACATGTAGACCTCTGACCTCCTCCTCATGGTTGTAGGATCCTTTAGCATCCTCCATATATCTAATTCGCATAGTTTTCTTGTACCTCTAATTCTACAAGAAATGTGCATGCAACAATTGTTATTAGAGTTATGCATAATGTAAAATATTTCATAAATTAGATTACAGGTCATTCTTCAGCTAAATTTATGAGACATATGGATGCATTAGAATCCAATTATGATTGTTTAAATACATTCTCCTATTAATTATGTTTCCAATGACTATACTCATGCCTCATTTTGATTTCTGAACTAAAAATTACATCCTTCTGCAGTTTTCAATTTGTTTTAATTCAACAATGCTCTATTTTCACTGTCACCTTTTTTCTAAGATATCATTTTCTACCACCTATAGAAAAAAATATTCAAAACCAGATTTTTTTTTTTTTATATTGGACATAGACAAAATTTATGATTTTCAATACACAACAACTTTCATATTTCGAATCCAATGCTCCAGTCAAATTTTGTATAAATATGTAATTGACGACTTTGTGATTTTTCACTTTCCCTAGACTTTGAATTTTTTAGCCAAAGTTGGTTATCTCCCAAATGGAGCAAAACTGGGAAAAATTGTCTCGAGACAAAATTGCCTAGATTGATGTGTAGATAAAAATTTGACTAAAATAAAATTTTATGGATTGGTGATCTGGGGTCCCTTTTCCTCCTCCGGAGATTTCAAAAATACCTAAACCACAACACATGCTCATGAATAATGGATTTTTCCCTGTTTGGGTATCCCCACACCAAACAATTTTGAGTTTTATCATGATCTCAAATGGGTATCTCCATGCCTTGTTTTTGAGCTATCTATCAAAATTTCACCTTTATCAAGGCTCTGGATATTGAGCATCACTCATATCTTCAAAAGTCACTAATTTACTTTTTTTAGGAAATTTAAGCACAATTAGCTAGTGGCCCTTACTGGAATTCTTGTAGCCCTAGTTACTATAGACACACACCTAAAATTTCATTCGATTTTGAGTTGAAATGCTTATGTCGTGGCCAAAACAAGTTTTTGGTTCTAGATTTGTTTTTTGTAAAAAGTATATTTTTGCTGACGTGGAGATCGGTTTTACATGGTATAGCACATGGTCGTCGATGTTTACCTATCATACCTTGATTCAACCATTTCATCAAACTTATTTTTCTTCTTCATCAATGATCAATAGTCTCCCTTGCATCGATGATCAACAAGTGCTTTTGCATTGCGAAAAGGTTACCTTGGTCGAATTCAACCAAACCCCAATCATCGATGATATGGGATTTTCTTCCATTAGTAAGTTACAGAAGACACTTTTTCATGGATTTCATCGAACCCCAAAATCAAAACTGGAATGAATCTGATCCATCGATCTCAAAATAAAAATTAATCTGGACCATCCATTCCCCTTGCCAAACTCCGAAACTCCATCGATCATCAACCATTGAAAATTCTCTTTTAACTTTTGTTCGGAGCTCATTGATATTTCTGAAATCTGAACTCCATCGACCATCTCTCATTGGAGATTCTCTTTTAAATTTTGTTCAGACTTTGCTAAAATCACCAAACTCCAAACTCCATTAGTCATCGACAATTCTCTTTTAACATTTGTTCAAACTACGTCGAAATTGCCGAACTTCAAACTCCAGTGACCATCAGCCATCAGCAATTATCTTTTAACTTTTGTTCAGACTTCGCCGAAATTGCAAAACTTTTCACTCCATCGGCCTTTTGCCATCAATGTTTCACTTTTATTGAACTAAACTTGTTCATGAATTTCACAGACTCCGATGAGCTCCAAATCTAGGATGAATCTGGGTCGTCGATCTAAAAAATCAAATGCAATCTTGGTCGTTGATTCATCAAAATCTATTCCATGAATTCTACATTCATTCAACATGGTTCTACCAATGTGGACTTTTTCAGACCATGTCATGGGTACAATCCACGTCATCACCTATATAAATTTTCAAAAATCCCGAAAAATTATAATTTTCGAGAATTTTGCAATTTCTTTGAACTATTTTCTTTAGTGAACTTAAAAGTTTTAACTAATCCAGAATGAATCTCAACGAATGATCACCAAGTCAAATTCGATTTGATCTGTTGATTCTTCAACTTCTTCAGTCACCATTAAAACATAAAATTCGACCTCCCATGCCAAATTTAACTTTGTAACCTGTAGATTCATGCCATTAATCATCTCTTCAACCATGATGAGTGAAAATTCTACCTGAATTTGCTTGGTAATCTGGAGATTCACTCCGATTTGAAAATTTTCCCCAAATATGTTATAGATCAAAATATGTAACAATGATTTGTCAAATTCAGATTCCTCTTTGTTCCATAATGGTCCGGTGTTAAAACCAAAGCTCTAATACCACTTTGTAGTGTTTTCCACTACTAAAAAACCATAATTTTTTTTTTCTAATACCAATTAAATTAAATGCAACATAAATATAAAAACTTATGTGGCTAGATGAAATGTATACAACCATGCATGCAATCTCATCTAAATGCACACAACAACAAACTTATTTATATGCAACATGCCAACATTCACACATCTAACAACACTTTTAAAACATGACTCGCAACAAAATAGCATTTGAACAATAGCATATACATGCTCAAAACTCGAAGTAAGAACAAAACAATAATCCCAAAATTAAATGCAATGTATTGAGGATTTATATGCATTGACAACATTATGAATGTAACCATGTACACGATACCTAGAAATATAAACAATGTAACATAGATAAACATTTATCTTTTAAACCAAATGTGCAACTTTTTTTGGCTGCATGGGATGGTTGTTCCACCCAACGATATATTTGTTGCTCCAAATGTCAGTAGAAAATCACCTCCGAGATAGGTCTATGAATCCAAAAGAAAGGGGTGTGATCCAGAATCGGATCCAAGAGCCTGATCGGGCTCAAAAAGGCCTAAAATTCAATGCTCTTGGAATGGATTGAAACTAGACATGTGTGTAGGCCTCATTAATACAAACCCAACACAACTTGAACAGGCTCAAACGGACATCATATGCTCCTGATATCACATTATGTTCGTTTTGCCAAACAGGCAAAAAACAATTGTTGACTATATAGTCCGTACAGTCTAGACAACTGACGTGGCAGAAAAGTTGGCAGGTTTCGTACAGCTGACGTGGACCAACTAGGATGTGACACATGTCACCATTGGAAGGGTGACACGTGGCATGCTCGTACAGGTGCCACGTGGCCCTACCATACGGTGACATGTGACCGGGTACAGTGTTGAATGGGTAGGTACAGTTGTTGACTGGGCATTAGACTTGGACCAATCTCATTTCGACATGTGGAATCAGTTTTCAACAAATTAGGAGGTGCCACGTGGCACCCAGGTGTTGGTCGAAGTGTTCATATGAAAAATTATTGGAGTTCGCAGGATTCGAACTCGGGACCTCCAATGGGAGGCTATGCCTTGGGAAAATTCCATTACCAATGCACCACGTCTTGGTGCTTGATACTACCACCCACCATTTAATATAAAAATGTTTAATGTGAAATAGAGGCAAAAAGGAGGGGGTTGGGGAAAAGCCCCAACCTGTGGATTTGTCCACACTATAGCACCCCAGCTCTTACTATGGGTGCACTCCACTATACGAGTCACCAAAAGGGGCACGGAATATGCACCTACCACCATATGTATCGGGGGTTGGAACCATGGGTTAGGCGCACCCCAAGGGCACGGTCTTATACTATTGCGCCATGTGACTAGATATTTTGGGCTATGGGCCAACGCGCAACCCTTTGGGTTGGCGCTTGGCCACTTTTATGCATGTGACCCTATCCTAGTGCACGCCCCCATTGGCTTTGGGCTAAGTTTGATATGTTTGTTATAAACTGGGCTTTTACCTTATAACAATGAATTTTTTATGATTTATTCAGCTAATATTGGAGATTTTTTGCCCTTTTTGGGGGATTTTGGGCCCTTTTTGAGGCCATATCTTGGGAGGAAGTTGAGAGATGATAACCCACTCTAGATCTATATAAACCAAGCCTTCTTGAGTCCATGAGAGGATATGGAGAGCATTTTTATGCTGAATATTTTCCAAGCCAAAGCCATTTTTATGCAGGGAAGTTGTTGAGGAGCGCACCTTTGCGGGCCATTTCCGAGAGCTTCAGTCAAATAATTTGAGTGTCGTTTCTTCTGTTGGGGTATTAAGATCTGGGAGAAAAATACCAGATCAGTTTTGTAACCTTTTGGCACTGATGTGATGTACTTATTGAGCTTTGAACATAAATAAAGAATCCTCACCCACTGAGACAAAGGCTCGAAGATGTAGGCAAGATTGTCGAACTCTGTTATCACATTGGTGTTATGGTTTGTTGTTGTTTTATGCTTCATTTCAATTTTGTACATGTTTATATGGATGTGATTTATTCTCATATCTTCTTCCTCTTTCATTAAGCTTCCTAATTGGTTAATCAACACATGCATAATAACTCAACCATAATCATTTAAAAGATCTTTTCAGATCAAGTGGTATCAGAGCTAGTTGACGTTTGGATTTGATTTTTGCATGTTAACCAGGGAAAAGCTACAACGTGGTGAAGGAGAGATTGTCGAAGATAATCCATTGATTGGATTAAGAAAGAGATATTATCACAGGGAGAAGATGGCATTGTAAGAGGGACTTTCTCAGGATGAGAAAGAGTTTCGAAAAACTTTCTTTGCTATGTCGGAGATGATGAAAGTTTTGTATGAGGATTACTTGGAATGAAAGAGACCAGTTTTGGGTGAATCTTCAAAGGGAAAAAGTGAAGAGGGAGAGGATCCTCCTCAGATTCCTCCTTCACCTCCATCATCACCTCCTTCTTCTCCTTCTTCTTCAAGTTCAAGTTCTAAATTCAATGCAAAGAAACATGTTCATAAACATAAGAATGAAATGTCATTGTTAAAACTTGATGTAAAATTTGAGTTACCCATATATGATGGTGAAGTTAATGCAGAGAAACTTGACAATTGGGTCAGATAGATGGAGTTCTATTGCAATGTGCAACAAATCAAGGATGAGGCCACACAGATCAAGTTGGCATCATTAAGACTTGCAGGCACAACTCTCATCTGATGGAAAAGAAAGTTGAAAAATGGAATGCAACAAGTGGGTAATGTATTTCCATCATGGAAAAGTTTCATTTATGCACTTAGGAAGCAATTCTATCCTTTGGGTTATAAAGAAAAAGCATTAATTGAATGCCAAGCTTTAAAACTAAGAAAAGGACAAAAAGTGCAAGAGTATACAAATGGCTTTCGAAAAATGGCATTGATGTTAGATTTTCCCTTACATACACAAGAAACCCTTATGAAGTATATAGGAGGTTTACCTGCACACATTAGAAACACTGTATTCATGTTTGGACCCACTAACCTTGATAAGGTTTATGTTCAAGTGACATACATTGAAGCAGGGAAAACAGGTGTATCAGGGGAATCGTCTTCAAGGAAAGAGGACAAGAGGAAATGGCATGGAGAAAAGGAAAATGCAGTGACGAGAAAGGAAGAGAAGCCCTCTTGAAAGAATTGCAAGAAAGAGGGGCATGATGAGGACCGTTGTTGGCAGTTGCATCCCAAGAAGAGGCCAAAGTGGTTCAAGGAAAAGAAAGGGAGGCAAATAGTGGTAGCAACAACAAGACCCAAAGACTTGGGATCAGATTCAGGTGATGAATCAAAGGTTTCATTTGTTGGTATGACATGTAAAATTGGTAAAGTAATTGATTGTAGAAGTAACTTGTTTCATATAAGGGTTATCATGCGACACACTAAGGTGGATACATTAATCGATAATGGATCTCAATCTAACCTAAACTCAGAAGAATTGGTTAAGCAATTGGGGTTAAAAACACAAGTACATCATAATCCTTATACACTTAAATGGATAAGCAATCATCATCAAATGCATATAACCAAACAGTGCACAATCAAATTTGCAATTTCATCTAAGTATGTGGACGAGGTAACATGTGATGTAGTGCCACTAAGAGAATGTGGAATGGTCCTAGGCAGTCTATATTTATATGATCGTAAGGCAATCTTCTACAGGACAAATAATCAATATCAAATAACCAAAGCAGGTCAAGATTATGTGGTTCATGCCCATCATGTTAAGGCAAATAAAAATCTTCAAACTATGGAACAATTAAAGAAGGCAGTTCAAGCAAGAAACAAACCAATAATTGTTTCAAATGAAGTAATTAATCTTAAGCAAGAACAAGAAATGATGTTAAATGGAAAATCAATCACAGTTTGCTTCAAGATAAGCTCATATCGTGCAAATATTACAAGTATATCAACTCATTTGCAGTCGTATTTTTGATGCTATCATTAGTAATGTTGTCTATATGGATGATAGTGGCTTCAGTAAAATGTGATAGGGTTCAAATGGCTAACAATATGTTGTCAGTTGTCATGATTGTGTTACAGTAGATTTTGATGAGACAAGTGCACAGGATAGAGTTCAGAGATAGAGGACAAGTCGGGTGGCCTATCCCGAGCTTGTTGACTGGTCAGTAACCTTTTGGGGACCAAAAGTTCCTTAGTGGGGAGGTGTCATCCAGAATCGGATCCAGGAGCCTGATAGGGCTCAAAAAGGTCTAAAAAACAATGTTCTCATAATGGCTTCAAAATGGACGTGTGTGTAGGCCTCATCAATATGAACCCAACGCAACTTGAACGAGCTCAAACGAACGTCATATTCTCCTGATATCATGTTCTGTTAGTTTTTCCAAACAGGAAAAACAAAATGTTGACTGTATAGTCCGTATAGTCCGTACAGCTGACGTGGAAGCACAATTGGCAAATTTCGTACAGATGACGTGGACCAACTAGGATGTGACACATGTCACCACTGGAAGGGTGACATGTGGCACGCTCGTACAGGTGCCACGTGGACCTACCGTAGACACGTGGTAGGGTACGATGTTGACTGGGCAGACAGAGGGTAGGTACAGTTGTTCACTGGGAAGTAGACTTGGACCAATCTCGTTTTGACACGTGGCATCAGTTTTCAGTGAATTAGGAGGTGCCACGTGGCCTAGAATTGGTCTTCCACGTGGCACCCAAGTGTTGGTCGAAGTGTTCATATGCAAAATTGTTGGAGTTCACAGCATTCAAACTTGGGACCTCCGATGGGAGGCTATGCCTTGGGAAAGTTCCATTATCCATGCGCCACGTCTTGGTGCTTGATACTACCACCCACCATTTGATATAAAAATGTTTAATGTGAAACAAAGGCAAAAAGGCAGGGGTTGGGACTAAGCCCCAACCCATGGATTTTTCCACACCATAGCACCCCAGCTCTTACTATGGGTGTGATCCACTATATGAGTCACCAAAGGGGAATTGATTGCACACCTACCACCATATGTATCAAGGGTTGGAACCATGGGTTAGGCGCACCCCAAGGGCATGGTCTTATACTATTGTGCCATGTGACCAGATATTTTAGGCTAGGGGCCAGTGCCCAGCCCTTTGGGCTGGCACTTGGCCACTTTTATGCATGTGACCCTATCCTAGTGCACGCACCCAAGACCTTTGGGCTAAGTTTGATATGTTTGTTATAAAGTGGGTTTTTACCTTATAACATTGGATTTTTTTATGATTTATTCAGCTAATATTTGAGATTTTTTGCCCTTTTGGGGGGGATATTGGGCCCTTTTATAAGCCAGATCTTGGGAGGAAGTTGGTATATAATAACTCACTCGAGATCTATATAAACCAGGCCTTCTTGAGGCCATGAGAGGAGATGGAGAGCAGGTTTATGCTGAATATTTTCCAAGCCAAAGCCATTTTTATGCAGGGAAGTTGTTGAGGAGTGCACCTTTGTGGGCCATTTTCGAGAGCTCTGGTCATTCGATTTGAGTGTTGTTTCTTCTGTTGGGTTCTTAGGATCCAGGAGAACAAGACCAGATCAATTTTGTAAGATTTTGGCACTATTGTGATGTACTTATTGAGCTTTGAACATAAATAAAGAAGCTTCACCCAATGAGACAAAGGCCTAGAGACGTAGGCGAGATTGTCGAACTCCGTTATCACATTGGTGTTATGGTTTGTTGATGTTTTATGATTCATTTCAGCTCTATACATGTTTATATGGCTGTGATTTATTCTCATATCTTCTTCCTTTTTCATTAAGCTTCCTAATTGGTTAGTCAACACATGCATAATAACTCAACCATAGTCATTTAAAAGATATTTTTGGATCAAGGTGTCACTCCATTGTCCACTCACATCCCAATTTTACCCATAGCAAACTGTTTTTTCATACAACTATCCCAATCCACTAGCTCTCTTCCCCTCAACTTGCACAACCCAAGAAATGTGATTCCCCTTCACTGCACATAGTCCCTCAGGCCTTCCCACTTCTCTCTTGGGCTCCAACATAGGTTGACTAGGAATCTCTCTTACTTGGGATTCTAGGGATGTTAGTTGTAACAGGAAAAACTCATAGCAACAAGATCACTTGTTGTTGGGTAATATTTTACACATAAACTCACTCTACAGGACTAGAAACCTAATTCTTCATGTATTTTCAGCTCCAAACTTTCCCCACACATGTTCACTATGGATTCTTCCAAGCTCCAACACTTTCCACTCTCTTGCTGTCCAAAAAATGGTTGTAAAAACTATCATCTTTTTCCATACAAATTTTATTTTTCCCCCATGCAAGTTGACTCTCACACTCTCCAATGTTGATTGTACTCATCCCCCATGCTTTCTTAACTATGGGATGTGAATTTTCATACCAACCTTCTTACATGTGTTTAATGATTGGATTTGAGAACACTCAAACATAAAATAGAAGGTTTATATACAATAATAATAATTCATAAAGGTGGGTTGATATTAATAGACATGATTAATTCCTCCTTTGTACGCCCTCTTAGACCATCCCCTCTCTTGTCAAAATTTAGCCCCCATTACTCCATATGTGTCCAACTACAGCCAGTGTTACATTTTTTTTTACTATCATGATATACAATTTTTACATATTACATAGTCAGGCCTACAACCATACATCATATTTACATTACATATCACTAATTCAGGGATTAAAAATAGGGATGTTACAAACATTATGTAAAAAAACATAATATACATGTGTGTTATACTGTTTTATAGAAAACCAATGTTGTTACGTAAAAATGCACCGACAAACAATTTAATTGATAAAGTGTGTATGAAAAGCTCCACAATTAAATTTTTGTGGAGATTTTTATTTGTGAAGGAAATCACTCTTTGGTGCCTCTCATAATTTAATGCACAAACTCGATCATCTGCCACTGCCTCAATACTCTATCTCGCATCTCCTCCTATGCGGGTTGCTCAAATTTCTCCAAGATATCATCTTCATCATTCCTGTGTAAGTCATACTAAATGGCATCAATTCATTTTTAAATCCCATACCTAGAACTCCTCTTCTTCTCCTCGGGGGGCTTATCGAGTAGCTCTTTGATGTCGGGAAGAATTTCACAACCTTAAATTATTTGTAGCCAGGTCCCATACCGGTGGCACCGAGCACATAAAATTTGTTCTTTTCCAAGTCCATCATCTTGGCCCCTACTTTGACATAATTAATATTTCCAAACTCTAGATTAGAGCTTCCCAATGCCCCATTTTCCTAATCATAAAAAAGGGAAACTTGGTGGATGTCTTAATTATAATAATTTTTCAACCTCAAGAATGACCTAAGGCCCATATTGTATATTTAATAGAAGATAAGAAGCACATTTGAAAAAATATGATGATCCATAAGATTCACAAATATCCATAATTTTCTTATCATTGAATACTAAGCATTTCCTTGGCCTCGACTTTCTCCTCCATGAGATCCCCACTTTTGTATTTACTAAGAAACTCCCATTTCTTCTTCTTTACAACCATGTGCTCGATCTCTTTCTCATCCAAAAGGGGCACATGGAAAAAAGACTTTGGCTCTCTTTGTTATTGGTTTCCCTTGTCTTTCTCTCCCATTTCTTTTGCTACATCCTCCTCTTTCTTGAATGGGACCAACTTAATAACAAAATCCTCCCTACTCTTGACCATCAAATTGGCCTCCATCTTAACAGACTCAATCCTCAACCACTATCTCAGTGTTTTAGGTTGCATCTCTTCCTCTGCAGGACACTCGACTTTCTCCAAGATATTGTCATCATTATCCCTATAACTATAACAAATGGAATCAATTCTATTGTAAATATCATACCTATACCTCCTCTTCTTTTCCTCATGGTGATTATCAAATATCTCTTTGACGTCGGGGAGGAATTTTCCAGCCCCACTTGTACAATTGGTTGTTGAAAGATGGCATGTTACAATCTTACAACAACCAATTATACAAGTGGGGCTGTGAAATTCCTCCCCAACGTCAAAGAGCTATTTGATAAGCCCCCCAAGGAGAAAAAGAGGAGGTCTAGGTATGATATTTACAAACAAATTGGCACCAATTAGTATGGCTACAAGGATGACGAGGATGGTATATTGAAGAAATTTGATCATCCCATAAAGGAGGATATGTAGGCCATAGCACTAAGAGAGTGGTAGAGGATCGAGTCTATCATGAGGGAGGCCAAGTTAATGATCAATATCAGGGAGGTCATTTCTGTTAGGACAATCATGTTTGAGGAAGAGGAGTATGTGGAAGAAGAAATGAGAGAGAAGGAAAAGAAAAACTAATAATGGAGAGAGCGAGAGTTTGTTTCCCATGTGCCCCTTCCATATGAGAAATAAATTGATCACGTTGTTGTGGAGAATGTTACAATTCAAAATGCCACTACTGTGCATTTATGATGTTGGCCTACTCATTCATAAATCTTCCAGCCCTTTTTGATGGAGTTCTTCTAAAAAAAAAAAACAAATTGCATGGCATACATGCCCTGATGCATAGGCAGAGCCCCTACATACACTAGCTACATGCCTAAAAGTCCACATACATACGCTAAATGCATAACTAAAAGAATGCGTGTACTCTAAAAAGTTGCAAAAAAATATAAATTCCGCGCTTTTCGGCGAAGTTTATGGTCTATATTAGGTTTTGCAACCATGTTACCTCCTGTATCCCTTCTAAAAACGAATTAACCATCATTTTCTCATATAAAAAGGGCCCTAGGGAGGTCATTTGGATATATCAAACAAGAGGAAAGAGAACTCTGCCAAATTTTCTCCCTTGTATTCCAATCCTTTTGCATTCTTCTCTGAGTTTCATCCTCAACATTCCCTTCCATCCATCCTCCTTATACCATCCATCATTTTCCCTAATATTGGCATGTTGGTGGTGAGGATAGTATATCGGGAATAGTACACTTGGATACAAAGTAGAGGAACCCAAGCGAGGTTCATGGAGTGGCACCAACAAAATTCAAGTTGTAACTTCCAATTTTGTTATTAATAAAAGAGAAAAGTTATTGTCCCATATATTTATGTCTATGTGCTTGTATTTATGAATGTTTTCATGAATAACTAACCCTCTAGATAATCTTGATAATTAAGAATATGTTTTCATAGTTTGTTCTACAAAATTGTTTTAGGCCAGCTTTGGGAGGAGCCTACAATCTTGGAGAAGAAAGTAACCAGAGGGGATCGACAACAACCATAAAGACTTAAGGTACACATTTCAATATTCTTTCTCTTCCCTTAATTGTCGTAAGGGCTTGTTGGATTTGGGTAGAATAGAAGATTTTCTGCATTTTAAGATGTCAAATCTCTACCTAGACGCTAGACCCAGATTAGGGAAATTTTCCCAATAACAGAGAAGAATAAACATGATCTTCTTACTAAATATTTCAGTGAGGATCTCATGGAGGAGTAGGATGAGGCTAAGGAAATGCTTAATATTCAATGATAAGGAATGCTAGTGATGGATCATTAATTTTTTTTCCAAATGTGCTTCTTAACATTGATAGAGTATTGATAGAGTATCATAATTAATACATCTTCCAGGGTTCTTTATTGCTGATTAGGAAAAAGGGGTACTAAGAGGCTTTGATTGTAGAGCTTGGTAGTCATAATTATGCCAAATTATGGGCCATGATGACAGACTTGGAAGATAATGGAGTTGATGTTCCCAGTGCCACTGAAAAGGCCCCCAGTTACAGATATTTCAGGGATATAAATTCCTCCCTTACCTCAAAGAGTTATTCGATAAGCTCCCTAGAGGAAAATAAGAGAAGGTCTAGGTATGAGATTTAAAAATGAATTGACGTCATTTCATATTATGTCTGTAGGAATGACGAGGACAATATCTTGGAGAAATTTTAGCAGCCCATGGAAAAGGAGATCTAAAGCAGAGCACTGAAGGAGTGGTAGAGGATTGAGTCGATGCGCTAAATTATGAAAGGCACCAAACAATGACCTCATTTTTTCCCTCTGCAAAGAAAAACCTTCACAAAAAATGGTTGTGGAGGTTTGTATATGTAATTTCTGAATTAAATTATTTTTCATCATCGTCGTCTTTGATTCATATGAAATTATTTTTAGGCACACACACACACACGCACACACACACACACACACACACACACACACNTATAACTAATTTGTATTTATCAAACAATGAAATTAATTTGTGTTTGCAAAAAAAATGTGGAAAAGTAATAGGTGCTACTACAATAGCTAATATGCACCATTCCCGATGCATTTTATCATAAACAAAGCACCACTAAGTGGTCTGATATGTCTAATACACCGACGATCCATGATTATTCGAGAACCGATATGTATTTTAGCAATGCATTGTGTTCTCTAACGCACCAGTAACAAGGCATCCCATAGAACATACCGCTATGCCACTTTATCTATGCCTTGTTTAGTGCGGTGCAGTCGATTCTATGGAACACACTGCTTTATTAATTTTTTTAGGTGGTGAACCAGGTGGTGTGGTTTGTTATATGGAAATCACGAGTGCTCCAAGTTCCTTGGAGGACCAACGTCTTTTAACTCTACGTTGAGTTTTAGGATGCACCATTAATCGAGCATTTTATAAGATGTACTACTATGGTAAATTCTTAAATATTTGGCTCGATGCCACATTGTGAACTACACTGGTGTATTGTGTGGACTTTATTTCATTGTTAGATTAAAATTTTTATGATGAAAACTTGGCAGTGTTGTTGGTTAAATGGAATGCACTAGGGTTCCATTTTTCTTGAAGCACAAACATTTTTTTAGTGTTGCATTTTTTTTTAAATGCATTAGTAATAGGGCATCACATAAGATGCACCGCTATAATAAATTGTTATATATTTTGTGCAATGCCTTGTTGTACATAGCACAAATGTGTTTGATTGACTTTGACACACCGACAAACAAAATTTTCCATGTCGAAAACTAGGCAATGTGATTAGTTAATGGAACGCACCTGTGTTCAATTTCTCTTAGAGAAACGACATTTTATTTAATGGTGTGTTGTGTTTTATAATGTACCAGCAACATGGCATCTAGAAAGATGCATCACTATGCTTATTTTTCAACATTTTCATGGTGCCATTTTGTGAATGGAACCAGTGTGTTTATTGATCGTATACACATTGAGGTCGGTGCTTCCTATAAATTCACAAGACACGTCAAACTTTGGGGGCGATCCAAAGACTTTAAATGCATCACGTTGAATAAAAAAGACCAAATTTTAGGCCAATTTCAAATTTTAATCCATTGAAAATGCAAATAACAAGGTAATAAAGAATTTACCTTGTCCCTTCTCTCCCAGGGAGGCATGGTTGCACCATAGAGAAGAAATGAGAATTTGTGTTATTCCTCAAAATTTAGAAAGGTGTGAAATCTACCAGTGGAGTTATCAAATTGACTATAGAGAACTAAAAATGTGTCGATTGTGGAAGGAGAGTGAGCATTGGTGCTTGTCTGAGAGGTTGGAACTACATAATGAGGTGTAACAATGAAAATCAATATGGTAATTTTTTTTGAATTATTTTACCCTCTCTCAGTGTCCCATACAAATGTATGCATCGGGGCATCATGTGTATGCGCACTAGGGAACTTTGTTTAGAATAGAGCATTATTATTTTTTTTATTTTGTTTATAGTGGTTAATTATGCATATTTCTAGCTCAACACCGGGGCATTATTTTTATGTGTGCACTAGTGCGCATTGTCCTTACAAGAGCACCAGTGAAAAAACCTCCACAAAAACCTTTGGTCCCTCGCCTATGTTATTAATAGAGAATGGAGAAATTGTTTAAGGAGGTTTCGTAAAAAAATTTGCTACAAGGTGTTCTTCGTGTAGTGCATATACTTATGGAATATTCTCATAATATTTTAGGGGATATTACATTCTTCCTCCCCTTGGAATAACACTATCCTTACTATTCATTTTTGTAGTAATAGGTCCATGTCTTCATTCCTAAGTTGCACCTATAACCATCATTAAGGAAAACCTTCATGTTATAGCCATTTTTGTGTAACAAGTGTCCTATCCACAAGATTTATTTTCCAAATTCATAGTTGAAGCATATGTATTCATAACATATGATGAAGTATGCAATCAACCCAATACTTATCTATATGAACATTTCTTTGCTTCACATCGCTACCATGGGAAAGGGTTTGACTCACTGTCCTTTCTCACAAACCCTCCCTTCTCTTAGTAACATGCCACATGAATCTCTCATAATAGATTCATTTAATTTTCCTCTTCTTTCCTGCATTCACCCTTCTAATCTCAGACATCCCCTTCTCTACTAAACAATCCCTTGGGCGATGCATCTTGCAAAGTCTTTTGTGTGCAAGAAAAACACCAACTTATAGAGTTTTATTGCTATGCATACCACTGGTAGCCTCTAATAAATCAATAATTTATTGCAATCATAGGGTTCCAGTGTCATCAGAGTATCTTTCTACCCTAGACTTCAAACTTACAACAACCATCATATGCCCTTACTAGGTATGTTCACTATCCACCTATGTCATAAACATAACTAGCATACCCCTAAAGTTGGGGAAAGGGAACACCAAAGTGAATAATGACTATACATTATTTGAAGATAAGAAAATTCAGTTGGATTAGATGGTTAAGAATCAATGAAAATCCTTTTGTTTGGTACCATTCATGATCAACAATTGTTGCATGGTTCACAAACAACAACCCACATTCCCAAATACATAGATGCGTATGAAGAAGAAAATTCGAAGTTGCGGAGTGAAAATGGAAATGAAAAAAAAAAAAACTTGGTTTGACAAAGAAGACATCAAGACGAATGTGGATATCGCCATGTAGTAAATGGTTTGAGAAAATTAGGAAGTAATGACTCACATATTTGATTATAGGAAATGATTACATCAATAGCTTTCTAATAACTAAATAATGTTTTAGTGTATTTGATGCATATGCAGTTTTAAAACAAATCACTACATGTGGTGAAATTTATATTTCATTGCATGTGATGAAGTTTATGTTTGATTACAGGACTATTGTTGAGGACAAGCCAAACAAAGAACCCAACATTAAATATTTTAATAGACATAAGAAACACAACTCAACCCTCTACTCAAGTACATGAAGAGATGGGCAACAAATGTTTTAAAGAAGATATTCTAAACACTCGTCGTAAGTAAATTAATATTTCTGGTTAGAAACATAGGAATGGGACTTGAATACTCTCAACAAATATCCCACATTGCTCCACAGTTTTTGATAGATCCATCGACCCACACTTCCCACTTAATATGATTTTTGGTTCTTTATGATTGAAGAACAACGGGTGTTACATACCATCACATGAAATGACAAAAACAAATCATGTTTGAATCTAGTTGTAACAACCCTAGTTAAATAGTTGCTTAAGGTTTATCAAGTATAGTTAATTAAATAATTAACTATCCTAATGTGTATTAGTTAAATGATGATTATTTATTTATTTATTGTTTAATATATGTTGATTAATTAATTAATTGATTAATTAACACATTTAATGTTTGGATAACAAATTAAAGGCTTAACAACTTTTAATTTATTGTTAGAAAATTTTACGTATGAAGGGAAAGGGCATTGAATGGAGGGATAGGGTATTGAATGGAGGGATAAGGTGGGTGGCATTAAAGGAAGGTAGGAGGCAGTGAATGGGGGAGGATATGAGGGGGCAGAGCCATTCGGGAGAGGCACTTATGGAATTTTGGGGAAAGGGGTCATTTTGAGAGTAGGGACTATATTTTGTTGTCTGTGATATTGTTCTGGTTTGGAATTTGGGTGGACTGTTACAGGGGTGCACCAGGTTGCTGGGAGTTTTGGGCTCGAGGGCCAGGAATCCTCACAGAATCCTGGAGCTAGGGAGTCGGACATGCTCTGTTCCTAGCTGGCAGGGAGGAAGATTCGGTTTTGGGCAGGGTTTGGGCAGAGTTTGGGCATAGCAACAGTGAGGATAGACAAATTTTGGAGAAATAGCATCAGACAAAGGTATGTGTTTTCATATATTTTCATGATTATGGGATGGTTATGTGATTTATTTTCATCCTGTTAATACATTTAATTTCGGTTGTATAAATTATGGTTAAATGCTGAAGATTGAATTGTACAGGATAACATTTAGTTACTCTCTCTTTTTTTTAACTTGTGTTTTATAAGGCTCTGTGGGGACAGATACCTTACACATGGTATCAGAGCCCGGTTTCAGAACTGAAACCTGATCTTGACCACCCACTTAACTGTGCAATCTACTCCTTTTCCCCAAACTTTTGGATGAATTAAATATAGCTATGATGAAAGATTTCACCTCTAAATGATAAAATAAAAGCATTTTACAAAGGAAGCAATGTTAAAGAAATAGAATATGTTAAAGAGTAACAACCAAATGGAAAACTTGGAAACAAATATGCCTACAAAGTATCAAATACTCCAATCTATAGAGGAATGAAAACTTCACCTACAAAACTGAGTAACAATCCAATAACCGAACACTCTGCAAAGAGCCATTAGCCTTGCACTTAAAATAAAAGGATTAAAAGAGCCAAACCATAAACCGTCCAATAGAAATAACCTTGGTAATAAGAATAATGAAACAAACCACATGCCCTCCAAAAGAAAAAGATTTAATTATACTTTAGGTATTGCAGAGAACCAAAACAAATAAAATACAAAAACAATATTTTAATCCAAAACAAACAATATTTTGGAAATGTATGATGACTAGAGAATAGATGTGCAGTACAGGCCCATTCATAGCAGTTCTACATGATGCAAGACCGCAATATGTTCTACATAAGGTAGCCTACAATAGAGTACCAGGTTAACCTAAACAAGGACTACTTGACCAGTATAGATAGGGGTCAGGTTGGCATCATTTGCCTACATTGTTACATGACTTTCCTCCTCATTTATTGCACACTTCTATCTATATGTAAAGGCCTGCAGCAGAGTCAAGAGACTAGAAGCGGCCATGGCAGTGCATTACGCGTACTGTATAAAAGAAGAGATAATAAAAATAATAATAGAAATGAACAAAAAAATAATAATAATTTTTTTTAGGTATGCGACCCAATCTCCGTCTGTCGACCACGGACCGTGAGCCAAGCCAAATTGTAACATATCACAAGGTTTCACCCAAGAGACCTTACACACAGTTTTGGCACGTTCTGTGAATATTGCATGCAATTCATCAAAGAAAGGGCATTGCCTGCCATTTTCTGGATCAGAAGTCGCTTTACCCTTGTAGCGATTGACCAAGTTCTTCCACTTGCATTTACACTGCTATGAGATCCTTCTGAAACCCTTCTCCTTCATTATCGAAGAGATGAGTTCCCACAGAGTCTTGTTCCTGTTTGTCTAAGTGAAGTCCTTCTCAAGCTCAGCCCTGATGGCAATGAATTCCTTGGTTTCGTTGAATCCCCACTGAGGAATCCTATCATCCTTCTTGGTGTTGTTGTTAAGGCCACCGCCACCAACACCATTGTTGGTAACAACAATGCTATTATTAGATACTGCAAGGTGGTCTCCAGATGAGATTGCCACTGTGGGAGTTAACAACAGGCGTCACATTTCTTGGACCTTCTGCACACTGTAAAAAAAAATTATGCAAAGCCAAAGCCAAGACACAACAAACAAACCCACGTCCATGGACCAGCACGTAACACAAGTGGTAGCCTTGAGCTCACAACCACAACAAACAATCCAGAACCCAAACAGCCACAACAAACAAACCAGTGCCCATGGACCAGTGCCTAACACAAGTGGTAGCCTTGAGCTCACAGCCACAACAAACAATACAGAACCCAAGCACCAGCGCCAAATACGAGTGTGTGCTTCAGCCACATTCAAGCCAGCACAACACAACATTCAAGCCAGCACTAGAGTTAGGCTATGCAAGTCGTGTAGAGAGAATCCCACGTGGGGTTCCTTGATAAAATAAGAGAAGGTAAATAAATAAATAAATAAATAAATAAAAAAAACTCCACCACCAGCGCCAGCGCCAAACACACACGCAACCAACACACCAAGCATAAAACACACAGGCCCAACCACACAACTCATCACACCGTCGGTGCCAAATCTATCAAGCATCAAAGTCCAGTTGCCAAGCCATTGAACCACGACAAAGGAGCAGAGGGAACGTGCCACTATGCTCGATGCGCCCTCCATTCCTGGAACTCATGGATACTAGGTTTGACCGAGCAGAGGGATGTCCATGGCCGCCAGCCTCATCCTTCACCTCTACAGACCGTTTGAAGAAAAAAAAAAAAACAAGAATGAAAAGGGTCAAGTGAGGCTAGGGTTCGAGAAGATAAAGGCGAGAATAATTTACGGTTGAGGATGAGAGCCCTGGGAAGGA
>ML779216.1:365063-403018 GCA_009831015.1 Picea engelmannii
TTCCGGACCCCCCCTGCCTTTCTATCTTTAAGCGGAGGGGGGGGGTCCAGAATCGACAGAGCAACTTTCGACGGCCGAGATCTCAGCGCCCGGATCAACGGTGCTTGGGCAGCCTCATCCTACTCAGTCACTCTGGGTTTAGCCGGCGAGGGCCCTTCTCTCGTCAGGACGTCCTCCTTTCCACCTATCTCATGCTGCCATGTGTCACTCTTCCACCCCCCTCTTTGGTCCACATGGTCCCCCCTCCTTCTCGTCGTCCATTCGCCGCTCGCCATGTGTCCCTCACGTCGGCCCCTCACCAAAAGGCAAGTTCGTTACCTCTCGCCTTCCCTCTTTCCTCCCGAGGCCTTTCACCATAAACCATCCTCTGTCACCCTCCTCACACCTCGCCACTCCTCTTCCACGTCCTCATAATCTGACGCCATTCCCCCCCTTTTTACCATGCGTCCTGTTCTGCGTGCTGGCCACCATGCCTATCCACCAAGCCTTTCAGTTATCCTAGGTGGCAGCGTGAGAAAACTTCCTTACCCCAAGGTGCTGAGTTGGCCAGATCATCCTCAATCCCAAGAAGCAGTTATTGAAGTGGTTGATGGTGGTTAGACATCGTCTCCACCATAATGGGAAGGTCCTGCAATGAATTAAAGGCATGTCGAGTCACCGAAGAAACTGTCAGAAGATCGATTGCGTCTGCCATAAGTTGCATGACCATTCAAAGATTGCAGCTCCGTGTTGTCAGAAGCCATGGAGATGCAAAGCTTTCAATGCTACGTCTCGATCTTGTTGCTGTTGTTATTTTGAGTATATGAAGGCATTTTGGCCATTTTTGTATCTATCGATGGTTGAGCTGAGTTCCCGGTTGTAAATCTTTAATGAATCACTGATACTCTGGTTATGTATGCACTTTTGAGACTTCTTGCCTGATGAATGCCAGTTTCTTTTACATCTTTGTTCCACTATGTTAGAATCGCTCGGAATTGGAGGATCTAGTCGAGCTATAGATGTTATAGGATGATGTTGGTAGGATCACTGTAGCAGTTATAATCTTTCTAGCTAGTTCTTGTGGTTTTCCCAGCGCTGAGTGACTTGGAATTGGAGGATCCAGTTGAGTCCTCCTCGGTTTCTTGAGACCCTGAACCAAGCGGATCTTGCCTTCAGTGTCTTTCTTCTGCGAATAGCCATAAGCTTGTTGCCTAAAGCTGTTTGTTCATTTTTCTCACTAAGTCTTCCACCTACTCATCCTTTTATCAACCCACTGGCTGAAGTTGGATCAAGACCTCCTTTATCACCATATGTACCAGACCCAGTCCCCGAGTTAGAGTGATATCTCCTCGAGTTTTCCTCCATTTGATCACCCCTTTAAAACAAATCGTGACGTTAAACTGATGGGCGTCGGGCTCGGCTCCTGCAAGCAATCCGAGAGTGACTTCCGGCTCCAACAAATTCACATCCACGACCTTAGTCAAAACCCGACTAAAGAGTAGAGCTCATAGCCCGAGAGTCATCTAAAGGTCCAAGTGACCTGGGTCTAGGAACCATGTGCTAAAAGGAGTTAGCTCATGAAGGCTTCAGAGATTTAGGAGTTCTAAGCTTTGAGATGTCAAACTTCACGATAGTCACAGTTACCCGAACTATCGGAGTAACAAGAGCCGTAGGTGACTTAAGAACTTGCCAGTGGAGATGGGTGTCAGCCATTCATCGGGAGGAGAAGCTATCCCAGTCATCAGATCGACTCAAAGACCCGTTGGAGCTAACGAATCAAACACTAGCTTCTCGATGGTTGGGAATCATTGCAGAGCGCGAAGGTGAAATTAGCGAACGTGCTAGTTTGCGACCCGCAATTCACCAACGTTGTTGATCTCGTCGAGTTGGAAGATCAACAACCTTGATTATACCGAGTTGGGCGAGTACTTTTCAGATTGTGGAGGTTGATCTCTCTAATAAGGAGTGCACACGTTGGGCCCCCGCAATCACTGTGAACCATCGATCGACGAACAAATCAGTATTGGTCAGATCATGACCGTCAGACTTAGAAAAGTTGCTAGGTGGATAGTCACGAGTTCCTTTGGAAATCCGTGGAGTAACAGAGTCCGTCTATGCCGTCAATCTGAGAGAAAGGACACATTTCGATAGATCGTCGAATTCGGGTGTAAGCACTCTCGGAGAAAGCGAGTGTGGAAAGGTTGACACTCCCGAAGCCCAAAGAGACCAAGTAGATCTGAGCCGTCCAAGCCAAAGGGACAGGTGTCGTCAGATACTTCACTTTGGAGGAAAGTCACTCCAGAAGAAAAGGGGATGTGTTGAACAAGAAATCCCAAAGGCCAGAGAGCCGAATTTCATCTGAGTCATCCATCAGTGTAACACCCTGTTTCCCCTAGTTTGTAAATATAACTATATGGGCCAAGGAACTATGGAAAACTTAAAAGTGTGAATATTTGATTTGATGGGCCTTGTGTAGAAGGTCGATGAATGTAAATTCTGTTATTTTAATAGAAAATGGTTAAGTGTTGCATGACTGCTGAAAGAGGGGATGTGCTAAGAAAGACCACGAAATGATGTGAAAGGTGGTGGAGGGGACCATGAATGGTTGCGTTAACCTGCACCAAACTAGTACCATGCTGGAATTAATTTTCTCAGATCAGAACAACCCCTTGAACCAAGAATGAATTACAGTCAGGCTAGTAGGTGGTAAGGCCTCTTCAAGAGTTAATGAGGGGATGGGGCAGATCGCCCATCCATAAGGCTTCCAGACCTAACCATGGACTGGAAATTTGAGCCACACGTAATCTTGCGGAAAAAGGCAAGAAAGGGAGTGTGGTGGGTAGGGGGAGAGTTGTGAAGAAACATGCAGAGACAAGAGAGGAAAAATCTCGGGTTCGAGGAAGGATTGAAAGAGGAACAATGAGTTCTGATCATAGAAAATAGAGATTGAACCAGGAGAAGGAGAGTAACCTTCATCCTTATCTATTTTCTGTATTGGGAGAAGGAGAGTAACTTTCGTCCCTAACTTTTGTTGAGCTAGAAGTAAGAGATTGAATCTCAAAGCATCGTGGCTTAAGCTTGGGGGTGGCTAGTGATAAATCCATTGGGAGTGACTGAGCCTATGGTTGGGTGGAAACGAGCATCCCTTTCAGCAGTGGCATCACACTCTATGGTTCTGATAAGTGTTTTCTTGCCTTATGTTTTGAATTGTAAATAATGGATGCATGCGAGTATTTACATGTCTATAAAGGTTTCTTTCTCTGTATTGAATGATTAAGTTATGAGTATGCATTCGTTTCCTTAAGAACCTATAATTCTTCTTGAATTTCCATACGCCCCAGTTTAATCACTCGAAGGTGCTTTCCCCAAGAATTTACATCACCGTTCTGGAGTCAGAGCAATCCTTTGGGCATATCTACCGATTTGGCAACCTCACAAGTTACCTTCCTTGATTCAGAGGTTAAGGCTCTGCGAGTTGGGAAGGTGTTCCCTTCAGACCAGTAGTCTAAGAGACTCTGAACTTGCGTTTATTTCCTTAACCAAAAACCTGACTAAGAGTGGGGATCATAGCTCGAGAGTTTTATGAAGATCCACGTGACTTGGGTCTAAGAACTTTGGAGCTCGAGGCTCCGATATGTCAAGTTGTACGAAGGTCAATTTAAACCCCGCAATTGATATGCATCGTCGATCTATGAATGGAGATCGAGGGTGGGGAATCACTGCGGAGCGCAAAGGTGAAAATAGAGGATGCGCTAGTTCGCAGCCTACAATTCACCCTTGTCATTGATCTTAACGGGTTGGAGGATCAACGATCCCGGTTAGACTAGAATCAATCAATCACTTTCCAGATTGTGAAGGTCGAAGTCCCTGGTAAATAACCTACATGTTGGGACCCCACAATTCCTGTGAACCATCGATCGTCGTTGACCTTCGATCTGAGTTTGAAGCAATCCTTGAAACACAAGGAGCGCGTGGGAAAACGAAAACCTTCAAAGAGATCAAGCTCAGAAGAGATAGTGCTTTCAGGAGTGACAATGGTTGTTGGATCACATCACAAAGGCTCAACAACCGTCTGATCTAAACAAGGCGCATGAACCTTAGTACCTTGCACACGCAGGAGAAGAGGAATTACCAAAGTTCTGAAGTCCCGAAGTAGTTTGGGACAATCCATCGTCAAGAGGGACACGTGGCGACGGATCATGGACTCTGGAGAAATCTGTTCGAGGGTTTTCGGTTAAAAGTTGAAATTCCCGAACCCTGAAGACCCTAAGTCAATCTGGACCGCCCGATCTAGAGGGACACATGGTGACAGATTGTGGACTCCGAAGGACTCTGTTCGAGAGGAGGCAAGTTTGAGACTTGAGATTTCCGAAGCCCGGAGAGCCGGAAGTCCAAAGTAAATCTCACCCGTCCGATCAATCAGAGTGAATATGAATCATCAGATCGCCTGGAGTAAATCTCAGGCGTCGGATCACCCGAAGTGGATCTGGGTCGTCGGAGTTTAGTAGAGACATGGCATAGATTTGTGAGCTCCAGGTAAAGTCCCAAATTAATTCATATCCGTCAGGTCCAGAGGGACACGTTGCGACAGATCGTAGACTTCGGAGAAATCACCTCGAGAGTTTCAGATTGAGAGTTGAAACTCTTGAAGCCCAAAATGCTGAAGAGCCGAAGCGCCGAAATAGATCTAGACCGTCAGATCCAGAGGATAGGTGGCGTGAATCTGTGGATTCTGGGCAAACACCTGAAGTAAACATCGACCATTGGATCATCCGAAGTAGATCTGAACCGTCAGATCTGGAGAACACATGGCATGATTCTGTGGACTCCGGGCAAAGACCTGAAGTAATCCTTGATCGTCAGATCTAGCGGACACGCATCGGTGGATCATAACCTTCAGATAAAATCCGTTGGGAAAACAGGTGAATTTCGAGATTTGAGATCTCTGAAGTTCGGAGACTCGAAGGAGATCTCGACCGTTGATCGAGAAGAGGGCCACCAGATCGTCGATCTAGTTGAAAGGTCAAACACCCGAAGTAGAAGTAGGGTCATTGATTTAGGAGGATGGGTGTTTGTAGATCGCCAACTCTGGAAGATTGATGTATGAAGGAAAGCAGGGTTTGAGAACTGAAAAGCCCGAAGTCCGGAATCACGAAGGAGATCACATCCCTTGATTTAGGAGGGGAAAATATGGTCCATGGCTTTGAAAAGGGAAGATTTGAACCATTAGTTACGATAGTACCGTCAAGAAAGGGAGATCGACGGTCCTGTAGCATTGCGGGGATCTGAGGTGCGTGAGATTTAAAAAGTTGAGGGCATGCTGCAATCCAAATCCCAGTTTTCGAGAAAGGACATGTGGAGGTTCGAGGAGGATTGCGGGCCGAAAATTAGTTTGGTTTCAAACCGCCTTTGGCCATGCCCGCAAATTGTGTGTTTGCACGAGGTCATCGCCCAAGGTCACATCTAAGGAGGGGTCAAGAAAAAGGGGCTAACGTCAACTCCAAGACTTCGCTGAAGTGCGAAGGGGAAGGTCTCGGGTATCATAAGACTTGTACCAGAAGCCGAAAGGGCATGTTTTTTATTAGGAGGTGATACTATCAAGTCTCAAAGTCTTGTTTGATTTAGAGAATTAGAGAACCTTGACCGGAGAGTCGGGCTGAGTCCCGGACTTCCCAAATTATGATTCGTAGAGGGAAAGGATCTGTTCTTGTAAGGAGATACAAATTTTATTTTTATTTTTTCCCCATCGTGGGTGTGTTACAAATTGGTATCAGAGCATGGTTACAACACTTGGCCTGCTTGGGCTCATGGATGAGTCACTTAAAAAAAAAAATCTATTTGGAGTACTTTTAAAAGAGTGACACTCTACCTTACCTCTTTCTTAAAAGTCTGGTTAAAAATGTTATTAAAGAAAAGAATGAAACTTTCTACTGTGTGTATGCATTTAATAAATTGAATTGTGTATTGTTCATGAACTAACAGATTGCTAGCTAACAACAAGTGTTTTTTTCAACACTTGAGAAGTCAATAAATCACGAGAAAGCTTCAAGAATAAAGGATGGTGACGTGCATGAAGTGGGGGATGGCTCCCACAATAGAGACAAAATATGATGAAAGGAGGGCGGTGGAAACCCCTCCAGATCTGGTTGAAACTGTAAGGAGCCTCAGGGAAACATTACAGAGTTGCAAGGTTGACAACGAGAGATTGATAAAGGAGAAAGAAAAACAAACATAAATTAACAGAGTTTTGTTGCAGATCTTGTTCGACATACAGAGGAAACTACAACATGAACCCGTGACCAGTCACGTGGACCGATGACATAAGAAGAGAAGTCAAAGTCCACCTAAGATTCGAAAAAATGACTCCATAAGTTACCACACTGGGAGAAGCGCCTCGAAGAAGGCCCAATATGGAGGAAGGGGACACTCATCGGTAGAGTCCTATGGAAAGAAGTTGGAAAATACGAAGTATCTTCTAGTAGCAGAGCAAGCTCATATTCTGAAAGGAAAATAAAGAAGCGTAAGCGTTCCAAAAATCATGATCCTGAAGAATTCAAGAAAGCCAAACCACCCTCTTTCAATGATGATATTAGGAAGGGAGAAGAGGCTAAAGTTTGGATTCTTGGTTTAAAGAAATACTTCAGAGTCCATGATTACTCTGAAAACTTGAAGGCTCAAATATCCATCTTTAACCTGAATGGAAAGGCTTCCATTTGGTGGGAAGACCTTAGGAACGTGAAAGGAGTCCATGAGAAGGAACTGTCAAGGAAATAGTTTGAGAAATACTTCAGGAAGCAGTATCTATCAAATAAATACATGGATGGGAATACTAAGGAATTCTATGAACTCAGGCTGGGGCATCTCACCATAGATGAATTTGTCAATAGATTCCTTGAACTACTGAGGTATGTACCCTACATAAAATATGAAAAAGTAAAAATGCAGCGGTTCATTAGTGGGTTACCTCAGACCTACCGAGACAAAATTGATTTTGACGAACCAAAGACCTTAGAAGAAACTATCTGGAAAGTGAGGTATTGTTATGAACAATTTGGGAGTAAAACAAGACCTCACGAGGACTAGAAGAAAGGGAGTAGTTCAGGATTCCAGAAGAAGGGGTTTAAATCCTCAAGATTCAAGAACTATAGAAAAGATTCTAGAAGGAGCCTTCCTACTAGAAGTGTATATCAACAAAATTTCCCCTCTCAAAGTGGAAATAAAACTTTTAAGACAACCCCAGGAAAGACTGATAACCTAAAGAAGGAACCCTTAAAATGTTGGGGTTGTGGAGAGGATCATAAATTGAGGGACTGCCCACATAGAAAATAGAACAGTAAGAAAGTCCACAACATACAATAAGTGACCACTGTCAATGATGTGGCTAGGAGCATGCCACAAATCTATGTGACATTGGACAATAATCAAGCCGACCACCAAGCTTCAGTGGTGGAGCTAGAAGGTATGATCGTCGACCATCTAGTTTCTATTTTAATTGACCCGGGTTATAATTTGAGTTATGTGGCCCTTCATACTATTGATAAGTGTAAACCACAACCAATTAGAGATGTTAAACCATGGTTGGTGCAATTAGCCACTGGGACCAAAATAAAAGTGGCAGAGGTCATACCATCCTGTCAATTCATCATGGGTGGATTGCCCACCCAAGCGACCCTTAACGTACTTCCCCTGGGATATTATGACTTGTTGATTGGTATGGATTGGTTGGCTGCTTACAAAACTAAATTGGACTATTATCATAAAACTTTAGAATGTGTAAATGAAGAAGGGAGAAAGAGGACCCTCCAAGGGATTCAGAAGCCTGTCTTAGTGAGGCAAATATCAACCCTTCAAATGAAAAAGTATTGTAGAAAGGGGTGTTCCTTATATGCCATACATGTATTGGAATTTGTTGAGGATGACAAAAAAAACCTAAAGGACCACCCCATATTAAGAGAATACAAGGACGTATTCCTAGAAGAAGTACCAGGTCTACCTTCAAGAAGGGATATTGACTTCTCGATAGAACTTACACTGGGAGTGGTACCAACATCTAGAACGCCATACTGAATGAGCACGCCATTGGTTGAGATCAAGCTACAATGGAAGCAGATGATGGACAAAGGCTACATCCGACCTAGTGTGTCTCCATGGGGAGTGCCTATCTTGTTTGCGAAAATGAAAGATGGCACACTCCGACTATGCATATATTACAGACAACTCAATAAGGAAACCATAAAGAACAAGTACCCCTTACCAAGAATCGATGACCTGTTCGACCAATTGAGAGGTGCATCCATATTCTCAAAGATCGACCTAAGGTTTGGCTACCATCAAGTCCGGGTTAAGGATGAATATATCCACAAAACAACCTTCAGGACGAGGTATGGGCTTAGAGGGATACTACAGAAGGTTCATAAAAGGGTTTTCCAAGATTGGTTGTCCAATCATTGCCCTTCATAAAAAGGGGATTACATTCATTTGGACATCGAAATGTGAAGAAATATTTCAGAAACTGAAATACCTCCTGATCCATGCACTCATGCTAAAGATTGCAGAATCGAATAATGATTTCCTTGTGTGTATAGATTCCTGCAAGGAAGGACTCAGAGGAGTCCTTATGCAAGAGGGACGTGTAATTTTCTACACGTCCAAGAAATCAAATAAGCATGAGATCAATTATGTGACCCATGACCTAGAATTGTCTGCCATAGTGCATGCTTTAAAAATGTGGATGCACTATCTCCTAGGTAGAATATTTGTTCTTATGATAGATCATTGTGGATTGAGACACCTATTTGATCAACCAAAACTCAATGCCAGACAAGCTAGGTGGATGGCTCTCCTAAGTGAATTCGATTTCGAAATCAAACACATAAAAGGAAAGGAAAATTGGGTGGAAAATGCCCTTAGCAGGAGTATAAAAATGATTCATCTAAAAATAGTAAGCACCTGTGAAACGGACGTCAGGGAAAGAGTCAGAAATGCACAAGAGACAGATGAATTCTTAAATACCATGAACTCATACCTAAGACAAGAGCCTACATGGATGAAGTATGAAGGCTACTAGATGCTCGAGGAAGGGATGCTGACTTACAGAAACAGATTGTATATTCAAAATTGTGATGAATTGAAGAGGTTCATAATGGATGAAATACATAAGAGACCATATGCTGGTCACCCACAATATCATAAGATGATCACGACCACTAGGAAACAATTGTTTTGGCCCGAGTTGAAGAAAGACATAGCTAACTTTCTAGCTAAGTGCCTAGAGTGCCAACAAGTTAAGGCGGAACACTGACATCCAACATCATTGTTACAGCCCCTACCAATCCCAAAATGGAAATGGGAAACCATCTCCATGGATTTCATCACTGAACTACCAAAGTCAGCCAAACAAAATGATGCCATCATGGTCGTGGTGGAAAAACTGAGTAAGTCTTCCCATTTCGTCCCTGTCAAGTCAACTTGCAAGGCAATAGATATTGCCAACATCTTCATGAAGGAGATATTTAGACTGCATGGCATGCCCAAGGAAATTATATCTAACAACGACACCAAATTTACTTCAAGCTTTTGGAAATCCCTAATGGCTAGTTTTGAGACTAAATTGTTGTTCATCACAACCTACCACCCTCAAACTGATGGACAAACAGAAAGAGTGAACCAAATAGTGGAAGACATGGTAAGGATGCATGTAATGCACTAGCCTAAGAAGTGGGAAGACTACCTACCATTGGTACAATTTGCCTACAACAATGGTTATCAAGAATCCTTGAAGATGATCCCTTTTGAAGCCCTCTACGGTAGACAGTGTAAGATTCCAATCAACTGGAATAATCCAGTGGACATAATTACAATCGGACCCGACATGCTGAAAGAAATGGAACAAAAAGTAATTCAGATAAAGAAAAATATTAAGATTGCTCAGGATAGATAGAAACATTATGCCGAAAAGAAAAGAACTCCCCGAGAGTTCAAGACCGGAGACCATGTCTATCTCAGAGTTAGACCCAGGAAGAGTTCCCTGAGAATGGGAGCCTGTGCCAAATTGGCACCTCGGTATTGTGGACCCTTTGAAGTCATAAATAGAGTGGGACATGTAGCCTATAGGCTAGCACTTCCTCCCACTGTAAAGGCACATAATGTTTTTCATGTTTCATTATTGAAGAAATATGTACATGATGCTAATCATATAATTGACTGGTTTGTGATCTAGGTGGAGCCAGAGGGAGAATTCCTACCAGAACCCCAATGCATATTAGACAGGAAGGAAACATCACTCAAGAATTGAACCATTGCATAGGTCAAGGTGCAGTGGAAACACTTTGGCCCAGATGAGGCTACATGGGAAATGGAGGATGCCATGAGACATGCATATCCAATTTTATTTACTCCAGTACATACATGTCATGATGACATATAGAACATCGAGGATGATGTTCCTTTAAGGGGGAGGGAATTGTAACACCTTGTTTCCCCCAGTTTGTAAATATAACTATATGGGCCAAGGAACTATGGAAAACTTAAAAGTGTGAATATTTGATTTGATGGACCTTGTGTAGAAGATCGATGAATGTAAATTCTGTTATTTTAATAGAAAATGGTTATGTGTTGCATGACTATTGAAAGAGGGGATGTGCTAAGAAATACCATGCAATGTTGTGAAAGGTGGTGGAGGGGACCAAGAATGGTTGCGTTATCCTCCACCGAACCAATACCATGATGGAATTAATTTGCTTAGATCAGAAAAACCCCCTGACCCAAGAATGAATTACAGTCGGGCTAGTAGGTGGGAAGGCCTCCTCAAGATTTAATGAGGGGATGGGGCAGACCGCCCATCCGTAAGGCTTCCATACCTGACCACGGATTGGAAATTCGAGACACACAAAGTCTTGCAGAAAAAGGAAAGAAAGGGAGTGTGGTGGGTAGGGGGATAGCTGCGGAGAAAAATGCAGAGATGAGAGAGGAAAACTCCCGAGTCCAAGGAAGGAATGAAATAGGAACAATGAGTTTTGATCACAAAAAATAGAGATTGAACCAGGAGAAGGAGAGTAACCTTTGTCCTTATCTATTTTCTGTATTGAGAGAAGGAGAGTAAACTTTGTCCCTAACTTCTGTTGAGCTGGAAGTAAGAGATTGAATCTCAAAGCATCGTCGATTAAGCTCGGGGGTGGCCAATGATAAATCCATTGGGAGTGACTGAGCCTATGGTTGGGTGGAAATGAGCACCCCTTTCAGCAGTCGCATCACACTCTATGGTTCTGATAAGTGTTTTCTTGCCTTATGTTTTGAATTGTAAATAATGGATGCATGCGAGTATTTACATGTCTATAAAGGTTTCTTTGTATGTATTAAATGATTAAGTTATGAGTATGCGTTCGTTTCCTTGAGAACCTATAATTCTTCTTGAATTTCCATACACCCCAATTTAATCACTCGAAGGCGCTTTCCCCAGGAATTTACATCTCTGTTCTGGAGTTGGAGCAAGCCTCTGGGCATATCTACCGATTTGGTAACCTCACAAGTTACCTTGCCTTGATTCATATCTTAAATATATGTGAGTTTTTAAGGTGCTCCCTTCAGACCAGTAGTCCAGGAGACTCTGAAGTTGCGCTTATTTCCTTAACCAAAAACCCGACTAAGAGTGGGGATCATAGCCCTAGAGTTTTATGAAGATCCACGTGACCTGGGTCTAGGAACTTTGGAGCTTGAGGATACGAGATGTCAAGTTGTATGGAGGTCAAGTTAAACTCCGCAATTGATATGCATCGTTGATCTATGAACAAAGATAGAGGGTGGGGAATCACTGTAGAGCGCGAAGGTGAAAATAACAGACACGCTAGTTCATGACCTGTAATTCACCCTTGCCATTGATCTCGACGGGTTGGAGGATCAACAATCCCAGTTAGACTAGAATCGAGCGAGGACTTTCCAGATTGTGGAGGTCAAACTCCCTGGTAAAGAACCCGCATGTTGGGACCCCACAATTCCAGTGAACTGTCGATCGTCGTTGACCTTCGATATGAGTTTGAAGAGATCCCTGAAACGCAAGGAGCACGTGGGATGAAAAAAAACTTCAAATAGATCAATCTCAGAAGAGATAGCACTTTTAGGAGCGACAGTGGTTGTTGGATCACATCGCAGAGGCTAGAAAACCATCTTATCTAAACAAGGTGCACGAACCTTAGAACCTTTCACTCGCAGGAGAAGAGGACTTACCAAAGTTTCTAAGTCCCAAAGTAGTTTGGGACCGTCCATCATCAAGAGGGACACATGGCGATGGATCGTGGACTCCAGAGAAATCTGTTCGAGGGTTTTTAGTTAAAATTTGAAATTCCCGAACCCCAAAGACCCGAAGTGAATCTGGACCGCCCAATCCAGAGGGACACGTGGTGACATATCATGGACTCCAGAGGAATCTATTCGAGAGGAGGCAAGTTTGATACTTGAGATTTCCGAAGCCCGGAGAGTCGAAAGTCTGAAGTAAATCTCACCCTTCCGATCAACCAGAGTGAATCTAAATCATCAGATCGCTCGAAGTAAATCTCAGGCATCGGATCACCCGAAGTGGATCTGGGTCGTCAGAGTTCAGTAGAGATGTGGCGTATATCTGTGAGCTCTGAGTGAATTCCCAAAGTAATTCATAGCCATTAGGTCTAGAGGGACATGTGGCGGAAGATTGTAGACTTCGGAGAAATCACCTCGAGAGTTTCAAATTGAGAGTTGAAACTCCTGAAGCCCGAAATGCCGAAGAGCTGAAGCGTCGAAATAGATCTGGACTGTCAGATCCAGAGGAAATGTGGCGTGAATCTGTGGATTCTATGAAAACATCCGAAGTAAACGTCGACTATTGGATCGTCTGAAGTAGATCCGAAGCGTCAGATTTGGAGAACACGTTGAATGAGACTATGGACTCTGGGTAAAGACCCAAAGTAATCCTTGATCGTCAGATCCAATGGACACGCATCAGTGGATCATAAATTTTGGATAAAAACCGTTGGGAAAAGGGAAAAGTTTGAGATTTGAGATCTCAGAAGTTTGGAGACCCGAAGGAGATCTCGACCATTGATTGAGAAGAGGGCCACCAAACCATTGATCTAGTTGAATGGTCAAACACCCGTGTAGAAGCAGGGCCATTTATTTAGGAGGATGGGTGTCCGTAGATCACCAACTCTAGAATATTGATGTATAGAGGAAATCAAGGTTTGAGAATTTAAAATCTTGAAGTCCAGAATCATGAAGGAGATCACATTCGTTGATTTAGGAGGGGCAAATTTGGTCCGTGGATTTGAAAAGGGTAGATCTGGACTGTTAGTTCTGACAGTACCATCAAGATCGGGAGATCAACAGTCCCGTAGCATTGCGGGGATTGAAGGTGCTAGAACTTTAAAAATTTGAGGGCGGGGCACAATCCAAACCCTGGGTTTGGAGAAAGGACACGTGGAGGCTCAAGGAGGATTGTGGGACGAAAATTAGTTTGGTTTCAAACCACCTTTGGCCGCGCCCACAATTGTGTGTTTGTGTGAGGTCATCGCCCAAGGTCACATTCGAGGAGGGGTCAAGAAAAATGGGCTAAATCCAACTCCGAGCCTTCGTTGAAGCGTGAAGGGGAAGGTCGCGGGTATCGTAAGACCTTTACTAGAAGCTATAAGGGCATGTGTTTGATTAGGAGGTGATACTATCAGGTCTCGAAGTCTTGTTTGATTTAGAGAATCAGAGAACCTTGACCGGAGAGTCGGGTTGAGTCTCGGACTTCCCAAATTAGGAATCGTAGAGGGAAAGGATCTATTCTTGTAAGGAGGACACATTTTTTGTTTTATTTTTACCCCATCGTGGGTTTGTTATAGTCAGCTAAGGACAGGTGTCAAAAAATCTTCCATTTTGGAAGATAGTCCCTTCAGGGGAAAGTGGGGTCAGGAGAGTTGAGAACTCCTAAAGTAGAACATAACCGTCTATCAAAAGGGATGCATGGTGCTCAATCTGTAACTCTGGGTATGGAGTACTTTGGAGGGTAAAGGTGTAGGAATGCTTGAAATTCCCAAACGTCGAAGTCCCGAAGTAAATTAGGGTCGTCGAAATCCCCGAGGACACGCTACATTAGATCATGAACTTCATAGGTTTTCCACTCTAGAGGATTTCGCGTGGTGGTCGTCTTGGTGCCTGTTGTCTTGGTGTCTGGTCATATCCCGTGGTCATATGAAAATATAGGGGGATGAAAGAACCCGAAGAACTTGGGAGAGGATATTTTCCAGCTCCGATCTCGTTACAGAGCATGGATATCATGGTTTGAAAGATCTGGAAGAGTAGAATGGAATAGAGACCCTGAATGGGGGTTTTGATTTTCCTAAGAAGATTGAAATTTTGAGTCCCCAGCGTGGGTGTGTTAAAAATTGGTATCAAAGCATGGTTACAACACTTGGCCTGCTTGGGCTCATGTAGAGTCACTTAAAAACCATGTTTAAAGAACTCTTAAGGGTGACACCTTATCTTACTACTTCCCTAAAGAGTTTGGTTAAAATTTTTACTGAGGGAAAGAATAAAACTTTCTACTATGTGTGTATTTAAGAAATTTGAGTTGTATGTTGTTCATAAACTAATAGACTGTTGGCTAACAATAAGTGTTTTGTCATGACTCCAGGAGTCAGTGAATCACAGGAAAACTTCAAGTCTAAATGATTGTGACATTCTATGAAATGTTGGATGGCTCCCACAATAGAGACGATGAGTCTGATGAGAGGAGGGTGGTGGAGACCCCTCCAAATCTAGCTGAAACTGTAAGAAGCCTTATGGACGAATTACATATTTTTAATGTTGATAATGAGAGATTGATAAAGGAGAAAGAGAAGCACATGAAAATCAATGTAGTCTTGCTACAAATCCTTTCCCATATATAGAGGTAGTTGTAGCATGGAACTGCAACCAACCATGTGGATCGACGACATACAGAGAGAAGTCAAAGTCCACCTGAAATAAGAAAATGTGGTCCCATAAGTGGCCAAACACAGAGAATTACCTCGAGTAAGGATCAACCTGGAGGCAGGGGATGCTCATCGAGAGAGTCCTCTAGAAAGGGAACAAACAACTCTGAGGGATATTCTAGTACAAAAACTAGCTCATATTCTCAGAAGAAAGGAAATAAGTGAAAAAATTCCAAAATTCACGACCTTGAAGAGTTAAAGAAAGACAAACCACCCTCTTTCAATGGAGAGATTGAGAAGGGGGAAGAGGTAGAAGCTTGGCTTATTGGTTTAAATAATTACTTCAAAGTTCATGACTATTCTGAAAACTTGAAGGCTAGAATCACCATCTTCAACCTGAATGGAAATGATTCCATATGGTGGGAGGATCTTAAGAATGTGAAAGGAATCCATGAAAAAGGATTATCATGGAAACAATTTGAGAAACACTTCAAGGAGAAGTATCTATAAGAGAAATACTTTGATGAGAAGACTAAGGAGTTCTATGAACTCAAGAATGGATAACTCAACATAGAGGAGTATATCAATAAATCCCTTAATATTTTGAGGTATGTCCCCTACATAAAAGATGAAAAGGTAAAAGTCCAATGATTTATCAGTGGGTTACCTCAGACCTACCAGAACAAGATTGAGTTTGACAAGCCAAAGACCTTAGAAGACACTATATGGAAGGTAAGGTATTGCTATGAACAGTTCGGGTGTCAGACAAAACCTCATGAGGACTGAAAGAAGAAGAGTAGTTCAGGATTCAGGAAGAAGGGGTTTAAATCCTGAAGATTTAAGAACCATAGGAAGGATTCAAGGATGAGCCTTCCTACTCGAAGTGTGTATCAACAAAATTTCCCCTCTCATATTGAAAATAAACCTTTTGAATCAACCCCAGGAAAGACTGATAACCCAAAGAGAGAATCCTTGAAATGTTGGGGTTGCGGAGAAGAACATCTATTGAGGGATTGCCCACACAAGAAGCAAAACAGTAGGAGAGTCTACAACATCTAGGAAGCTACCAAAATCAATGATGTGGCTAGGATCATGCCACAAATTTATGCAACTTTGGATAATAAACAAGCCGACCACCAATCTTCAGTGGTGGAGATGGAAGGTATGATCGCCAATCGTCTAGATTCTATTTTAATTGACCTTGGTTCTAATTTGAGTTATGTGTCCCCCTAGACTGTTGATAAGTGTAAACTACAACTAGTTAGACATGCTAAGACATGGTTGGTACAACTAGCCACTGGAACCAAGAGAAAAGTAACAAAGGTCTTACCATCTTGCCAATTCATCATGGATTGGTTGCCCACCCAAGCGACCCTTAACATAATGCCCCTAGGATCTTATGACTTGTTGATTAGTATGGATTGGTTGGCTACTTATAAAACTAAGTTGGATTGTTACCATAAAAATTTAGAATGTGTAAATGGATAAGGGATAAAGATGACCCTCCAAGGGATTCAGAAGCTTATCTCAGTGAGACAAATATCATCCCTTCAAATGAAAAAATATTGCATGAAGGGGTGTCCTCTATATGCAATATAGGTGTTAGAATCTGTTGAGGATGAAAAATCGAACCTAGAGGACCACCCCATATTAAGAGAGTATAGAGATGTGTTTCCAGAGGAGGTATTCTACCTCTGAGAAGGGACATTGACTTCTCGATAGAACTTTCACCAGGAGCGGTGCTAATGTATAGGACACCCTATAGGATGAGTACACCTGAGCTAGTTGAGCTCAAGCTACAACTAAAGGAAATGATGGACAAAGGATACATATGACCCGGTGTGTCTCCATGGGGAGCACCAGTCTTGTTTGTGAAAAAGAAAGACGGCACACTCCAACTGTGCGTATATTATAGACAACTCAATAAGGCAACCATAAAGAACAAGTGCCCCTTACCAAGAATCGATGACTTGTTCGACCAATTAGGGGGTGCTTCCATTTTTCTAAAAAAATGACTTGAGGTCTGGATACCATTAAGTCCAAATCAAGGATGAACACATCCACAAAATGGCCTTCAGGATAGCGTATGGTCACTATGAATTTGGGGTGGTTCCATTTGGACTAACTAATGTCCCTGCCACTTTTATGTGCTTGATGAACAATGTACTCATCAAATTCCTAGATAGATTTGTATTGGTTTTCATTGATGATATATTAATCTAAACCAATAATAGAGAAGATAATGAAGAACATATTAGACTTGTACTTCAAGTACTAAGAGAACATCAACTCTATGCTAATATTAGCAAGTGTGGCATTTTCCAAAAGCGAGTGCATTACTTGGGCCATGTCATTTCTGAAGAAGGGGTAGTAGTAGACCTTGACAAGATCAGATCTATTACTGAATGGCCTACCCCAAAGGATGTATCTGATATAAGAACCTTTATGGGCTTAGAAGGATATTATAGGAGGTTCATAAAGGGATTTTCCAAGTTTGGTTGTCCAATCATTTCCCTCCAGAAAAAGGGGGTTAAATTCACTTGGACATCATAATGTGAAGAAATATTTCAGGAACTGAAATACCTTCTGACCCATGCACCCATGCTGAATATTGTAGACCCTGATAATGAATTCCTTGTGTGTACATATGCATGCAAAGAAGGAATAAGAGGAGTCCTTAAGAAAGAGGAACGTGTAATTTGCTATGCGTCCAGAAAATTGAATGAGCATGAAATCAATTATGTGACCCATGATCTAGAGTTGGCCTCCATAGTGCATGCTTTAAAAATGTGGATGAATTACCTTCTGGGTAGGATATTTGTACTTATGGAAGACCACTATGGGTTGAGGCACCTGTTTGATCAACCAAAAATTAATTCTAGACAAGCTAGGTGGACGACTCTCCTTAGTGAGTTCGACTTTGAAATCAAACACATCAAAGGGAAGGAAAATAGGGTAGTAGACACCCTTAGCAGAAGCATGAAAATGATTCACTTGGCAACAATAAGAACCTATGAAAAAAATGTCAGAGAAAGGATCATGAATGCAAAAGAAACATATGCATTCTTCAAGACCGTGACCTCATACCTAAGGCAAGAGCATACATGGATAAAGTATGAAGGCTATCAGATACTAGATGAAGGCCTACTGACCTACATAAACAAATTGTATATTCCAAGCCGTGACGACTTGAAGAGGTTCATAATGGATGAACTACACAAGAGACCATATACTGGTCACCCAGGATATCAGAAAATGATCACGACCACTAGGAAACAATTCTCTTGGCTTGGAATGAAAAAGGACATAGCCGACTATCTAGCTAAGTGCCTAGAATGAGAACAAGTTAAGGAAGAACACTGGCACCCAACATAGTTTTTACAGCCCCTACCAATTCTAGAATGGAAATGGGAAACCATTTCCATGGATTTCATCACCGAATTACCAAGATCGACTAAGCATAATGATGCCATCATGGTAGTGGTGGATAAATTGAGTAATTCTGCTCACTTCATTCCTGTCAAGTCGACTTGCAAGGCAATAGATATTTCCAACATCTTCATAAAGGAGATATTTAGACTGCATGGCATGCCTAGAGATATTATATCAGACAGAGATAAAAAATTCACTTCAAGCTTTTGGAAATCCTTGATGGCTAGTCTTGAGACTAAACTGTTGTTTAACATAGCCTATCACCCCCAAACCGATGGACAGATAGAAAGAGTAAACCAAATATTAGAAGACATGTTAATGATGCATGTAATGCATCAACCTAAGAAGTGGGAAGACTACCTGCCATTGGTAGAATTTTCCTACAACAACGGTTATCAAGAGTCACTAAAGATGATCCCTTTTGAAGCCCTCTATGGTAGACAATGAAAAATTCCCATTAGCTGGAGTAATTCAGTGGATATAATTTAAATTGGAATGGAAATGCTGAAATAAATGGAGCAACAAGTGATTCAGATAAAGAAAAATCTGAAAATTTCTCAGTATAGACATAAGAGCTACGCCGATCGAAAGAGAATCCCCAGAGATTTCAAGACAAGAGACCATGTCTATCTCAGAGTTAGACCCAGGAAGAGTTTCCTGAGATTGGGAGCTTATGCCAAGATGAAACCTCAGTATTATGGACCCTTTTAAGTCTTAGATAAAGTGGGACCTGTATCCTATAGGCTAGCACTTCCTCCCACAGTAAAGGCACATAATTTTTTCCATGTTTCATTATTGAAGAAATATGTACATGATTCTAGTCATATAATTGACTGGTCTGTGATCCAGGTGGAGCTAGAGGGAGAATTCCTGGAATAACCTCAATGCATACTAGACAGGAAGAAAACCTCACTCAGGAATCGAACCATTGCACAGGTTAAGGTGCAGTGGAAACACTTTGGCCCAGATGAGGCTACGTGGGAAATGGAGGATGCCATGAGACATGCATATCCGATTTTGTTTACTCCTGTACATACATATCATGTTGACAGATAGAACATCGAGGAAAATGTTCCTTTAAGGGGGAGGGAGTTGTAACACCCTGTTTCCCCCAGTTTGTAAATATAACTATATTGGCTAAGGAACCATGGAAAACTCAAAGGTGTGAATGTTTGATTTGATGTAACTTTGTATAAAAGGTTGATGAATGTAAATTCTATTATTTTAATAGAAAATGGATATGTGTTGCATGACTGTTGCAAAGGGGATTTGCTAAGAGAGACCACAAATTCTATGAAAAGATGGTGGAGGGGACCAGGAATGGTTGAGTAAACCTCCATCGAACCAGTACTTTGTTGGATTTAATTACTCAGGATCAGAACAACCCTCTGACCCATAAATGAATTACAATCAGGCTGGTAGGTGGGTAGACCTCCTGAAGAGTTATTGAGGGGATGGGGCAGACCACCCATCTGTAAGGCTTCATGACCTGACCACAAAATGGGAATTCGGGCCTCACACAATCTTGTTGGAAAAGACAAGAAAAGAAAGCGTGGGGGTCAGGAAGAAAAGATCTGGGAAGAGTGCAGAGACGAGGTAGAAGCTCTGGGACTCAAGGAAGAATTGTGAAAAAGAGTGCGTTCTGATCATGAGAAATAGAGACTGAGAAGGGAGAAGGAGAGTAACCTTCATCCCTATCTATTTCTGAGCTGGAAGAAGATATCCAATCAAAAATCAATGTGGTCTAGCTCGAGGGTGGATAGTGGTAAATCGGTTAGGAGTGATTGAGCCTATGGTTGGGTGGAAACGTGCACTCTTTCTAGCAATCGCTTCACGTTGTCTGGTTATGATAAGTGTTTCTATACTTTATGCGTTGAATTGGGAAATAATAGTTGCATGCATGTATTTACTTATTTTCAAATGGTTCTACACTGAAAAGGTTAAATTTTGTATATACGTGTGCCCCAGTTTAAATTTTGTATTTAATTGTGCTTCTATTTTTCCCGTGTGCCCCAGTTTATCTCTCAAAGGTGTTTTCCATAGAGATCTACCTCACAACTCCAGAATCGGAGCAAGCCTCTTGGCACTACTACGATCTCGATAACCTCACTAGTTTACACCACCTAGTTTCAAAACTTAAGGTGTTGCGAACTAGGAAGGTGTTTCCTTCAAACTACTAGTCTGAAAGACCTTGAATTCACACCCATGACCTTAGTCAGAACCCAGCTAAAGAACCATGTGACTTGGGTCTAGGAACCCTGTGCTAAAAGGATTTATCTCATGAAGGCTTCAGAGCTTTAGGAGTTCGAAGCTCTGAGATGTCAAACTTCACGATAGTCACAGTTACCTGAGCTACCAGAGTAACAAGAGCCTTAGATGAATTAAGAACCTAAAAGAGGAGATGGATGTGAGCCGTTCATTGGGAGGAGAAGCTATCCCAGTTGTCATATTGACTCAAATACCCTCTGGAGTTAATGAACCAAACACCAACCGCTTGATTAAATCAATGGTTGGGAATCATTGCAGAGCACGAAGGTGAAATTAGCGGACGTGATAGTTCGCGGCCCGCAATTCACCAATGTCATTGATATCGTTGGGTTGGAATATGAACAACCCTGATTAGACCGAGTTGGGTGAGTAATTTTCAAATTGTGGAGGTTGAGCTCTCTGATAAAGAGTGCATACATTGGAGCCTCGAAATCACTGTGAACCATCGATCAACGAACAAATTAGTATTGGTTGGATGATGACCATCAGACCTAGAAAAGTTGCTAGGTGGATAGTCGCGAGTTCCTCTAGAAATCCATGGAGTAACAGAGTCCGTCTGTGTCGTCAATCTGAGAGAAAGTAAACGTGTCGAAAAATCATTGATTTCGGGTGTAAGAACTCCAGGAGAAAGCGAGTGTGGAAAGGTTGACACTCTCGAAGCCCGAAGAGCCAAAGTAGATCTGAGCCATCCAAGCCAAAGGGATAGGTGTCATCAGATCCTGCACTTTGGAGGAAAGTCGCTCCGGGAGAAAAGGGGATGTGTTGAACAAGAACTCCTGAAGGCCGGAGAGCCGTAGTTCATCTGAGTCATCCGTTAGCCGAGGACAAGTGTCAACAGATCTTCCATTTTGGAAGATAGCCACTTCAGAGGAAAGTGGGGTCACGAGAGTTGAGAACTCCCGAAGTAGATCATAACCGTCGATCACAAGGGACGTGTGGCACTCAATCTGTAACTCCAGGTACATGGTAATTCAGAGGGAAAAGGTGTAGGAATGTTTGAAATTCCCAAACGCTGAAGTCCCGAAGTAAATTAGGGCTGTCGAAATCCCTGAGGACACATGACATCAGATCATGAACTTTGGAGGTTTTCTACTCTAGAGGATTTCACGTAGTGTTCGTATTGGTACCTATTGTCTTGGCATCTGGTCATAGTCCATGGTCATATGAAAATATAGGGGGATGAAAGAACCCAAAGAACTTGGGAGATGATATCTTCTAGCTCCGAGTTCATTTCAGAGCATGGAGATTGTGGCTGGAATGCTCTGGAAGAGCATAATGGAATAGAGACCTCGAATGGGGGTTTTGATTTTCCTAAGAAGAGCAAACATTTGAGTCCCCAACATGGGTGTGTTACAATAATATCCTTCAGGAGGGAGCTTTAGCATTGAGTTACCTATCCTCGACACTATTTCTTACTACCCCTTTTTTTCATTTTTCTTTATGTGTTCATTTTATTGAACAAATCATTTTTTTCTTTAGATATTCATATACAAGATATGGACTAGGGGAATTGGATTAATAGTGAGGGGGAATTGCTCAAGATTTTATATTTTTGGCTTTTGACTTTATTTTTCTTCACCTTTATCCTTTTTTTGGCTTTATTAACTTAATCTTTCTTTATTATACCTTTATGGTGACATTTTATAAGTCATACATGATCATGATAGATTTATATGGATGGAATGGAGTGAAATGGGAAAATTGGAAAGTGTTTAGTATGGTTAATATGTGAACGTGCTACCTCAACCACTGTCTCAGTAGTACAAATTGACCCAAGAAATGATGACACTTATAAATGAAAACTATGGTTCCCTAAGGTACGATGAGGCAAACAATAAAACTATAACTATTATGAAGTGTTATCGAATATCATTTTAGTGTTTACAACTTTCATGTCTAACCCATAAGTTATAGCATCACATCCAAATTAACTACTAATGCATGGGATATCATATAGATAAGAGTGAAAACCACAATGTACCATCCATAGTGCATCTATCATCTGAGGAGTGGGGGGGAGGATCCGATATACCACAGTTGAGCTAGGATAATCATATATCTAAAAAATAAAATGAGAATAATTGTTTGAGTCTGGAGCATGTAAGCAAGAGAGCTCATGGAATCAACAACATAACACCATTGTGAGGGTGTATCTGAAATAGTCACATGTTGGCGGATAACATTTGGCTCCTTCTCAGGGACATGCACTCTAATCCTAGAGTTTATGAGAACTCCAAATTCTCTCACAAAATTGTGATGTACACATCATCTAACTCGTCAAATGCATTAGCAAGGAGGAATCTACCACTCTGAGTGAGAAAAAATACTACTTTATAAAAATCAATTTTTTCCAAGTCTAATAATGGAAATGAAACATGAGAACATACGCAAGAAACTTATTCTAAGGAAATTTAAATGCATCTAGAAACCCAAAAATCCATGAAATAAGACACATAAATGAGGAAAAGAAAATGTAAGGAAATAAATTCAAGCGAACAACCTACACTACTACTAAGGGAAATTATTATTTCTATCCCTACAAGCTAACTAAGAAGTGTGGATGCTAGGTGAAGTCATAAATCCACTGAAACCACTTGAGGATTTGATGAGGTTGAGGATTTCCCTTTTGTTTGGTAATGAACCAAAACATGGATTCATTATAAATCATATGGGTATTAGGAAGAATCTTGGCGACTCCATGATTTTGAGTCGAGGTAAGATTACACTTATGAAGTAGAAGGTCTAAATCATACCAAGGTTGGGTAATGTTTCTACAAATTTCCTCCATCCAAAGATCAATAGGGATGATGTAATGATTATTATCATTATTCGAACTGATCAAATCATTGATTTCACTTGTAAAATTATAGAAGGAAATGGGTTGTGTAGGCAGCTCCAGCTACAACCTACATGGAAATGGTTGACTCTCCATGTTTCTCTTAGTCAAAGATAAGGAAATAAATTATTCATAAGTCAAAGGTGATCAAAGAGGATGAGGGAAGTCTTAGGTAAAGGGTAGGCTTTCTAGAACTATAACACACCCGACCCCTAAAAAGTCTTTTAAGGGATGGGGTGTCAAAATTTCATTTTCCTTAACTCTCTCTAGGTTCCCCTTTCTCCAAGGTGCAGGTCCTTCCAAACCCGCGGGATATTTCCTGGCCCCTTTTAAAGGATTTGAGAAACAGGCACTAGATTTCCATGCTAGGACCCTTCCTTCATAATACCTCGGGCTGTGAATCGACGCCTACTCAAAGGGTGCTTCGAAACTTTGGGCTTCGGGAATTTTCACTTCACTACTCGCCAACTCTTCCGAACTCTGAACTGGAAAAGTTTCAAAATGACGGGATAGGGATCGATGGTCCCTTCTCCCTTCCAGATCAACGACCCACCAAAACTTTGGGCTCAGGCGCTTCGACGAGTTCCAAATATCTCCCCTAGAGTCTTCTGGAGTGCCGAGTCTTTGGACTGCGTGATATTACACCCCACTTCCACCGAACATCAACAATTTTGATTTACTTTGGGACTCTACGCTTCGACGGATTCCCAAGTACTCACAACCACAAACCTCTAACGTTAAATCCTTCCAGAGTGTCAGATATTCTAACCCGCGTCCTCTGATATCGATGACTCAGGTGGACTCCAGCCTCCGGGCCTTCAGGAGTTCTTGTCCCACTTTTCTCTGAAGTGGCTATCCTCTGAAGTAACAGATCGCCCGCCACGCATCCCCAAACGACAGACGATTGAGATCCTCTCCATTATTTTGAGCTTCGGGGATTTTTCGAAGCTCCAAGCTTCAAATCCTTTGTAGTGGCTCTCCTTTGGAGTTAAAAATATACTGACACACGTCCCAGTTGATGGACAGTTTATATCTCCTCCGACTCCCTGCGACTTCGAGAGTCTTCAACAATTTTCACATTCTTCCTTCCGGTGTGTTAAACTATCAGAGTACAGGATCTAGTGCAACATTTCCTTTATGATAGACGATCGAGAAGGGCCCCAAAGGATCCTTAGATCCACAGTCCACATTACTTCACGACTCCAGTCTTTGTGGGGGTCTTGACGTTACAACACCACTGTCCTCCCGAAGTGGTCAACACCGGGCTAACTACATCATAGATTCAATGGTCGGGATATCTCCCGGGAATCCTCAAATCTACGACCCAGATTAACTTCTGGACTTTGGGATTTTAGGGGATTCACTTCCTGTATGACGAATATACCCAATACGATAGACCCACAAATTCTGAAGGGCTCGAAGGATTAACATCAACATCCCTTCTCCAGATCCGACGATCATGAAGAACTTCGGCTCCTCCCGAACTAATCTCATCCATTCGTCTTCCAAATGAAAGGATCTTCCCTTTCAAGACTTGAATATTTCTATCCTTCCCGAGCTTCATTAGATCTAATATACTTAGGCACCTTGATCCATTTCTCCCGAACTTAACACTTAGAGGAATTATTCCGCACACCCCTTGCGCTCATTGATCAACTCTAGAACTTAAGAGGTTCTTGGTCTCTGCCCGCCTCGTAGAGAGCCAGTGCATACATGCATTACCTCTCTTGAGATTAAAAGAATCCTTCCTTTAGGAGACTCAGAATGACTGGGAGTGTCGACATGCACATGTGAGACTATGCCCAAGGTCGACGAACTCACATTTTGTTTATTTTAACTGGATCCACCACAGGGCTCAGGAAATTATGTGTACAATCTAGATAATTCCTTACTTACTTAAATACAAAATCAGGCATAATTAAAGGGATACACTATAACCATTAGGCAAACATGCACATCCCTGAAACATTCATAGGATATCCAACTTTAATATATAGTTACAGTTCAATTACACAGGATATGAGAATACTTATCTATTACAGGTTGCCGCCAACTAACTGATTGTGGGTGTTAACCTTTCCACCCAACCATAGGCTCAGAGGAATTCATTATTAGTGCTCTATCCACCCCTGTGCCAAGCCATGATATCACTAGGGAATTTATGCCAATTCTCAACAATCCTTTCTCTTTCACATCTGCTGTGATTTTTATCAGATACTTCCTCAACATCAAGCTCGTTGTCTTCTACTCAGGTCCCATTCTTTGCAAAATCTCATGGATTCCTCCCTTTGTTACGACCTCAACAAGGTTTATTAGATGCTTCCTCAACATCAATTTTGTGGCCTTCTGCCATTCTCATCTCGAGAGCTTCTCTCATTCTCCACTCTTCTTTGTATTCCCTTACGTGCCTTGCACGCAGAACCATCATATCTTGTTCCTTCTGTTAGAAGGAAAGACCGGGTCAATATGGGTCTGTAGGACCCTGTGGTACATCGGGCTGAAATTATGTAGCTAGACCATGCTTCCATTCATGGGGGTGGTTGATGGTTCAACAACTGGTCCTTTCTTCATTAACTGATTTCTCTCCTTGGGATTTGGAGGAGGTTTGTTATCCTCATCAAAGAGGAATTTGGGTTCATTCGACATAAAAAACCCTCTCTTATAGTTTTCACATTCTTTCCTCTAGTGATATCATAGCCAGTACTTTAAAGGCTTCACCCCCACATTCCCATGCCACAACATGTTAATCCTAATTAATGATTAATTACAAGTTTGGGGAAACAGGGGTGTTACAATCCCCTCCCCCATAAAAGGAACACTGTCCTCGGTGTTCTTTCTCAGTAATACCTATTGTTATGATGAAAATATCTCTATGGATAGGGGTAAACCACAACATATGGAAATGAATGCAGAAATCAACTCTATTCTCAAGTATTCTATATAAACAAATATGCTAGAAAGACAAGATAAAAGGCCTACCTCATCCATACGTTCGATGAGGTCCACCGCTGATCACTTGAACCAAACTAATATACCTACATCTAGTCCTCAACAACCAAGAAAAGTGATCTGAAAATAGGGGGCTGACTTTTTTTTCTATGCAAGCACCCTCTACTCCATTAAAATAAACTTTTCAGGACCTTGCTCAATGTCTTAGTTATGCAAGAGGTTTATTGTGTCAAGTTCATGCTTCTTTTAAATGTTTATGTGTGAGGTCTTTGTAAATTTAAATATGTGTTTTAAATAAATACACAACAAACATGTCTTGTAGAAAATATAACCAACAAACTCACAACAGTAACAAGATGATAAAGGAGTTCACCCCCAACTGGGCTACAACTCCTTGAGCCTCCATCAATGGACTAGGATCTCTGGGATTAGTTTGTCAAATATTTTTTTACAAGCCGCTGCTCAACTTCAATGGATTTAATAACTGTACCATTGGGTTCAAAATACATAAAAATCCCAAAAATGACTAATAGAACTCTGAAAACGGACCATGGCTCATCCAGGCATGACCTCTTCTACATGTGGCCTTGAGCTTCCCTGAGCTTCCTTGTGGAAAAAACACCTGTAAAAGTCCTCAAATGGATCTGAAACCTATCCCAATGTGTTCAAAGCATAACAATTAGTCAAAAATGACTATTCAGTCACATAAAATAGACTTGGGCTCATCGGAGCATGGCCTCCATCAATGGGGGCCCTAAGCTCCCTAAAAATTCAATGGTGTAATACCTAAAAAAGAATTTTCCAAATGCCTTTGAAAATAGTGCCAATGGATTCAGAACATCCAAAAACCCCTAGCTGGGCTTTTTCGACACCTCATTTGGCCAAAAAATGAAGAAGATAGGCCTCTTGCCATTTTCCTCCTTCAAGCTTGCTGTCTCTGCTTCGCCAAAACGCACCTGTGTGTGAGTAACCTGGCCTCTGCATGTTTTTCCGTTCCTAAACCCAACACCCCGCACATACCCACAAAATGCATGAATTTGTAGAACGGTTAGGGAACCTAGCCCCCTAACCCCGGAGGTGTTGGGCGCATGGGGCCATGTGGCCACGTTTCCCGTGCATCAAAAGGGGCTCGTTCTAAGCATGCATGTAAGTGTGACAAGTGGCGGACGCATTTGGTGGGAAACCATTTGAAAAAACATACCTACGCACCATTCTGAGAGGCGTGGTCACATGGCGCATATAGAAACCGGGGGCTGGGGATAAGCCCCATCTCGGACCTCCGCCCAACATTTAAATAATTAAAATTTAAATATATGCACGCCCACATATATAACAAGAAAAATACGGTGGTGTATTGGCATGGTGGCCTCTGTAAAAGCGTTTTGTTTGTGGTGGAGGTCCAGAGTTTGATCCCCATGGACTCCATAAAATTTTAAACAAACAACCAAATTACGGTGCCATGTGGCAGCCCATGCCTGGGCCACGTGGCACCACCCCATTTGCCAACTAAATGCCACGTGTCGAAACATGATTCATCCACATCTACCAACTTCCAACTCAGCACTGACATGTCATCTCTTGCCACATCACCTCTTCTAGGTCAGCATTTCCATGTGTCATGTCATACACCTACCACGTCATCATGTACGGACTGTACAATCAACATCTTTTTTTTGCCTGTTTGGCAAATCGAACAGATCGCGATATCTCACTCATCCGATGTTCGTTTGACCCCATTCAAAGTTTTTTGGGTTTGTGACGATGAGGGATACACACCTGTTTGTTTTGAGGTGATTCCAGACACTTTGATTTTTGGGCTAAAATTTGACCCCTGGTCCAGATTCTGATCACACCTTCCCACTGAAAGGATTTTGGACCCACAAAATATGATGATTATCTGCCTGAGCTTCAATACTCTTCTTCTTCTAAGTTCTATCAATTGATTCTACTTGAAAATTCTTTTTGACAATCGCCTGGATACCTTGACATGCCCTGCACTGTAACTAGCTATGTCCCTCAACCACTATTCTCTGGCTGTTGTTGACCCACTGTTCTCTTTGTGCTTGGAAGACTGATAGCCTTCCCACTGAGAATCAAGTCCCTCTTTTGAACTCTTTGGCATCAACACAATTCGCTCTACAATGGATGCAAAAACTTTCTTGTGACATCTTGTCACAAACCAAGAAAACCATCAATCTTGAAAACAAATTTATACAAGACTGAAAATGATGCCAACAAAGTCTTTTGGCTCTTCAAGAAAATGGTCGCATCTTGTACTTCATCAAAGTACATGGTTTTTTCCTGCATCTTGGTGTACTCAATATCGACTTACAAGCCGACAAACACCATCGACTAAACATAAGTCGAAAAACATGATCGACACAACATAGTTGTCAAGACAACATCGACACAGGTCGAGAATTCATTTGAAACACATCGACATTCCCAATGAAAAGTCAACATTCATGATACACAACCATGTCATAATCATGAGTCGCTCAGAATGAACTATCACAAAGTTCATTGTTTACACACATACAAAAACACATGCATGTGCATAGCTCTTCAACTCTCCTTCAAGTACAAACATAAGTACATAAACCTGAAACATGTGGGTACATAAGAGCTGAAATGAAAAAGATAAATGGCTGCAACAAGTGAGTATGATACCCATCTCTTACATCCTCTTGGCAAAGTTGTGCAACAACAAGAATGCCTTCAAATGAATTGCATTCACATGCAAACTTGCATCATACAAGTTGTGATAAACTGCTGCAACTTGTCAAGCTTTCAATAGAAATGGATACATAAGGCTGAAAAGTGCATATACAAACAAATAAATGAAAGCCTTACTTGCTCAAGAAATCTAACCATTTATTACCAAGCCAATTCAATGGTGAATTTTTCTATTGAAAACCCATGTCTTCTTGTGAATCATCTTGACTCACATCAATGATGGAATCTCCTCTTCCATTCTTGCCAGTCTCTTTATCCATTTGCTTCTTGTGATGTGGATGAGTGGTTGGATGCAATGTCCAACATTGGTCAATGAGATGACCCCTCTTCTGGCAATGAGTGCAAATCTTTTGCATCCTCCTTTCAAGTTGCTTTTTCTTGAAAAGTTTCTTGAATGTGGCCAATCTTTTCCAACATCTTGAAACATGATGGTTATCTAAACCACAATATGTACATGGAATTTTTCTGCCATTTTTACATGCAAATTTACCATGCTTAACATAATCAAAAGCAACTGAATGATAGGTAGAAATATACCTTGAACATTCACCTTTATCGCCTTCTTGAGGAGGTGAGTTGGAAGAGTTACCCACTTTCTTTTGAAGACCAACAAAGATGTTCTTGTCCTCATGGCTGTCACAACTCTCTTGTTTCACACATTTGCATTCATATTGAACACATACTTTGCATGCTTGAGGGATTGAACTTGCAACAAAAGTTGTTCTTGGAACTGTTTCCCTTGTCTCCTCAACTTTGGAATATGCTCCATCCTTTTGTTCATATCCAAGACCACAATACTTGGGCCTCTCCTCAACAAAAATAGGCTCAACAATGCCTTGTGCATGCTTGCCTAACCCTCTACCTTCATAGCCCATTTTTAACAATAACTTGGACCCTATTCCTCTAGTGTGATTTTCAAAAACACCAAAGCATTCATCTTGAGAGGAATTTGAAGATAAACTAACATTACATACCTCATGTTCATGCATGTACTTGGTAAGGGTTTCCTTTGCCTCATGGAGTTGAGTCTCTATCTCATGCAACTTTTCAAGAAGCTGGTGCTTCTCCTCCTTCATGGCCATCAACTGATCTTGAAGGACAATTCTCTCTTCTCTATCTTCCCACAACTCTTGTACCATATCTCTCATGGTTACAAACTCCTTCAACATCTCTTTGTCAAAGAACTTGGATAATGAAGATGTATGAGAACTATCAATGTTTGAAGCTTCCTCCATCCTTGCAAGATATCAAACTTCAACACAAAACTTGCACAATAATACCAACAGCTAAATCTCTAGCTATCAATGACAATCACATGAGCAAAAACTATGCTTTGATACCACCTGATCTGAAAATAGGGGGCTGACTTGTTTTTCTATGCAAGCACCCTCTACTCCATTAAAATAAACTTTTCAGGTTCTTGCTCAATGTCTTAGTTATGCAAGAGGTTTATTGTGTCAAGTTCATGCTTCTTTTAAATGTTTATGTGTGAGGTCTTTGTAAAGTTAAATATGTGTTTTAAATAAATACACAACAAACATATCTTGCAACAAATATAACTAGCAAACTCACAATAGTAACAAGATGATAAAGGAGTTCACCCCCAATTGGGCTACAACTCCTTGAGCCTCCATCAATGGACTAGGCTCTCTGGGATTAGTTTTTAAAATATTATTTTACAAGATGCTGCTCAACTCCAATGGATTTACTGACTGTACCATTGGGTTCAGAATACATAAAAACCCCAAAAATGACTAATAGAACTCTGAAAACGGACCATGGCTCATCTGGGCATGACCTCTTCTACATGTGGCCTTGAGCTTCCCTGATCTTCCTTGTGCAAAAAACACCCGTAAAAGTACTCAAATGGATCTGAAACCTATCCCAATGTGTTCAGAGCATAAAAATTAGTCAAAAATGACTATTCAGTCACATAAAATAGACTTGGGCTCATCGGAGCATAGCCTCCATCAATGGGGGCCCTAAGCTCCCTGGAGCTCCCTGAAACTTCAATGGTGTAAAACCTACAAAATAAGTCTCCAAATTCATTTGAAAATAGTGCCAATGTATTAAGAACATCTAAAAACCCCTATCTAGGCTTTTTCGACACCTCATTTGGCCAAAAAATGAAGAAGATAGGCCTCCTGCCATTTTCCTCCTTCAAGCTTGCTGTCTCTGCTTCGCCAAAACGCACCTGTGTGTGAGTAACCTGGCCTCTATGCATTTTTCCATGCCTAAACCCAACACCTCACACATAATCACAAAATTCATGAATTTGTAGAACAGTTAGGGAACCTAGCCCCCTAACCCCGGAGGTGTTGGGCGCATGGGGCCATGTGGCCACGTTTCCCGCGCATCAAAAGGGGCTCGTTCTAAGCATGCATGTAAGTGTGACAAGTGGCGGGCGCATTTGGTGGGAAAACGTTTGAGAAAACATACCCGTGTTCCATTCCGAGAGGCGTGGTCACATGGCGCGTATAGAAATCGGGGGCTGGGGCTAAGCCCCAGCTCGAACCTCCACCCAACATTTAAATAATTAAAATTTAAATATATGCACGCCCACATATATAACAAGAAACATACGGTGGTGTATTGGCAAGGCAGCCTTTGTAAAAGAGTTTGGTTTATGGTGGAGGTCCGGGGTTCGATCCCCATGGACTCCATATATTTTTAAACAAACAACCAAATTACGGTGCCACATGGCAGCCCATGCCTGGGCTACGTGGCACCACCCCATTTGCCAACTAAATGCCACGTGTCGAAACATGATTTGTCCACATCTGCCAACTGCCAACTCAGCACTGACACATCATCTCTTGCCACATTACCTCTTCCACATCAGAATTTCCACTAGTCATGTCGTACAACTGCCACGTCATCATGTACGGACTGTACAGACTGTACAGTCAGCATCTTGTTTTTCTCTGTTTGGCAAATCGTACAGATTGCGATATCTCACTCATCCGATGTCCGTTTGACCCCGTTTGAAGTGCGTTGGGTTCGTGAAAACAAGGGCTACACACCTGTTTGTTTTGAGGTGATTCCGAACACTTTGATTTTTGGGCTAAAATTTGACCCCTGGTCCATATTCTGATCACAAAGCCAACATATGGTGATAATATATGATGTTAGCACATTCAATAACATAATACATTAATATACATAACAAATACGGCCATGGAATACTAATTCAAATATTTGCAATATATCAATTGGACGAGAAAAGAGTATTTCTATTAATATATGATCAGTATAAGTGAAAAAGTTACATACTTTCATGTCGGCACGGTTCGGAACCGAGAAACTAAGTTCCTTCCAACTGGGCCTCCACCACTTCAATCCTCCACCAAAAGAAATCTCATATAAGAGAGACAATGAAGTTCTCAATCAACAAGGGAAGAGCTTGGGGGATGAACACTGTGTTCATACTTAAAGGATAAAGGGATGCTGACTCAATATGAAGTGAATAATTTCTCCAGAGTAAATTTTCTCTCAAATTTGAATTCATTCTCCTCTTTTACATAGCTCAGAATTGACCCATTTATAGCCTTCAAATGGAACTGAAGGGCCGATTCAGAACATTTCCAATATATGGAAGGCCAAGGATCATTGATCTCGTGTCGTGACATGGAAACCTGAAACCGTTTTTCATTTTTGGGCACAAATCTCAATGTACACGGGCTGCAGTGGTGCAACCTATGTCTATGCATGTTGTATAGTAGGCAAGGTGGGTATATGTGGAAAAAATGTATTTTTAGCTCTGAGATTTGCAAAAAAAGGATGAAAAGTCTACATAGGGATTGGAGAAAGGCCCTTTGTGCAAGATTGCATAGGGTGAGTCAAATCTTGCTATAACACCTGTCATTCCTTTCTTATTCATCCGCTTCAGAAGTCTTGATCTTTGTCACCTGCCTTCAATAATTCTTGGACAACAATCACATTAATCATAGTCTTATGCGAAAACATTTTACTGTTGTTCAAATTCAAGAGGAAAAAATCACAATTTAGCACAATAATCATCTGTGCAGTTTGTGGATTTGTATTCACATGGCTATATTGTTATCCAAGCTCATTGTTTTTCCTTGACATTCCCATTTTTTGCATGATCCCAATCAATAGTTTATAAGAATTATCAAAAGTCTCCTCTTCCTTGCGCGGTCACTCACCCTTTAGACCCAGGCTCAGGCATCCCCTTCTTTGATATGGAGTTCCTCGGGTGATCCATCTTGCCTTGCCAAGGATTTCTCGCACAAGAAGAGTTATAGATACTTCATTGAGACTTACAGTCGAGGCGTCCCTCAGAATTTCTCTGCTGAGGTGTCCCTCCGGCTTGTGTTACCTCAACACAACATATTCCAGGTGATCATGACTTACCACAGGGTTTTCATGTCTCAACAATGGCCTCTTTCATGGTTTTCAATTTGATAGCCTTCATCTATCCTTTCTGGACATATATTTTCTTCTCACCTGTATCATAGGTATACATAACTTCATGAGACATCATCACAAATTCTAAATTTCAGAATTTTATTGCAAATCTGTCACCCATATATTTTCCAATTCCCTCATTAATTTTCAGATTTGTTCTGCATGGAACCAGATTCACAAATTATGGGACTTTCCTTCCCATAGCAGTTTGTCTCAGCAGGAAATTTTGGTCTTCCTTATGGGCTTACAACATTTCCATATCCAAGACCCTTTGCTTCCTGCAATTTCAACATTCCTCAACCAAACAAATTGTTAGTTCTTATGCACATTATATGTTCATTCCGCACTTGCAGTGGTTCACAAACAATTTTAGGATTGTGCACACTAACAATCAAATGCATTTTCTTTAAAGAAAATGCCACTCCTTGTGGTTTGGCTCAGCAGGTAATTAGTCTTCCTAATAGACTTATAGCACTGCCATATCCAAGACTCTTTTCTTCCCGCACTTTCAACTTCAATTAGCCAAACAAATTGTTAGTTTCCCATGCACCTATATTTTTACTGCACCTTTATGATGTCATCACAAACAATTCTTAAATTGTGCATGCTAACAATCAAATCACTTTTATCTATTCGAGGATATAAAGAAAAAGGAAATGCCATTCATTACACATGCATCAATTCAATATGTCAACCTTTCCAGATGCAATTCAACATTAACTGAATTTGATCAATGTGCCAATGTCCATGGCCACATTCCCACATAATGCGCCCTTGTATTGATTTCAAATTATCACTTTTCAGGTTGGGCACTCTCGCCAAGGTGTGCTGGAATTCAACCAACTTATTATCATATGTATTCTCTGTCCATAATTATTATTTTAGCAGAACCATATTTTCTGCTCTGAATTGATCACAACCTTAAATCATCATTCATGAAACTCAAGGTTTCACATGAATTCCTTTAAGAATTCCTTGATTTGTCAATGCATTCATGACATATCAATTCATGAATTCTTCCAAGGGTTACAAACGATCTTTACTACCAGAGGTTCACACCTCCATCATCCAAGTTCTCCTTCCTGAATCATACCCTACTCGGGTATCCAAGGCATACAAATTCCTTTCAAAAGTTATAACATTAAGACAATAAAATATTTCATAAGGGGTTCTTACCAAATCCCTTCATAGCTTGTGCCACATAGGCATGAACATTTTTATACCGGTCCTTGGATGCTAGCACCCTCTTTCTGATTTATTTTTACCTCATCAACAATTCTTTATGGGGACTTTTACAGCCCTATCAACAATCTTTCAACCACATCCTTCTCATGGTCATCCTCTGCTTGAGATTGCCCATCATTGGCAACTGTCTTCCTCAATAGCTCCAATTCCTTTCTATACATAGCATGCATCATGATAGTCACAATTACATTAGTTGTAATATTAAAAAAAGTGCATGTATTGTAACATGAAAATCCATAAAACATATTCAAAATGTCCTAGCATATCATTATGCACTTCATCACATTATCCTCAAATGTTTCCATCAGTCCAACACAAACAGATCTCGATTATTTCTACAATAATACAACCATAATCACTATGGTGTCAAAACCTTTTACTTTCATCAGTGTACCAACTCTCTCATCCTAGTGAAAACATAATATCTAGTAAGAAAATAATTGAGGGTTCTCCCCTCCCCTTCTTCTAATTCTTTCTACATCGCCTGGGGATTTTCATCCCAGTGGAGTTATCTCTAAGGCCTCACTGCCTCTCCTTAATCATGGATTCAACCAAGCCTATTTAGTTAAACATACTCATTTATTCACTTAATCGTACTCAGGGGGTTTATCTGCCTTTTACCAGCTGTATTGGTTTCCACAACTGCTCTTTTAATCCTACGGCTTTGTTACACAATTCAAGGTTCTTAGGGTGAGAAAAGTGTTCCTCCTTTTCTCTCCCTTTACTTATGAAATCTACTTCTTATTGTTATTTTTCTTCTCTTTTCTTGAGAAGCCTTGGTTAGGCTTATCCTAAATCTTAGGATACATCATCATGCTTTAATAGCAAATTATTTTTCCCATAATGAATCATGAATCTGTGTGTCCTGCACGTTACCATTCAGTTATCCGAATGGTCAAGATTCATTATTAGTCTTCTATTCATTACTTGATGTTTTTCAAAATGTAATCCAAAATTCTTAATATATATATATATATATAATCTTGTAGCTCGCTGCTAAAATCTCAGCAGTCATTAAGGTTGTGACTTTGTTCTCCTGACGGAGTCTTCACCCAGTTCCTCCACAGGGAAATCCTTCAGCATGCAACTTCCTTATTGCATACCCTTCACTATCTGTGATGGACTCAACCTCGAGTTAGCTTCATCTGTTTACCAGATACTCCATAAGGAATATAAACATGTATATTTGTCACGCGTTTCAATTACGTATCCACACATATTCTGGTTTTGTTAACTTACATCCATGATGTGCTTAACCATATGCATAATCATAAGCCTGTGTGTAGCTGTCATGGGTATATTTCACAACCTACATACATCTCTACTTTAAAATTAGTCAACTCATGATTTTTCAAAATCATTCTCATGTGACCCTCAGAGGCATAATCATATGCCTCTTATCATGACAACATAGCATCCTTGCGCGTCCACTCTTTCTTCTATTTATACCAGTATTTCTTGAGGGAATGGAGCACATTCCCCTTAAGATATCATTCAAAACAAAGATTTCACGACTCTTCGAAATGGAGTCAACCATGCATGCATGGTATTCACTTAATCTTGGCAAGCGCAATTCTCGCCTTACATATCACTCATCAAGGAAACCATATTGTTCCTTTAGTATACATTTATTCTTACATCATGAATGTGCATCACTTTAACATTTAATATCATTCATACCTAATTGGTATTACTATTAGGATTCATATCAAAATGCTTCATAATGCATTAAATCCATGCACTCAAGCATAAACACACACAGTCCAAACATTCATCATGCAAGATCATTTCTTGCACCTTTTTCCATGTCATTCACACACGTGGACATATCAGACTTCTATATCCTTCTCCCAAGTATATTAAAATCATTCTTATGATAAGTCTCATAGGAACACTCAACACTGAGCTTCCCTCTTAGCTGAGAGCTTGCAATCATATTATTCTTGTAAGTATGTATGCACATGTTTGTGTATATGCAGGCGCATATCTTGCACCTCTTTATTCACCCTGATAATCTAGTTTTATCATTAGTGTTATTTAGTTAAATATTATGGCCACTTACATGACTAATCTCATAGTCATACTCATACTGATGTTTCCCTGTCTTCATAATAACCAACAAAGGTTACCTTTCTCTCTTCTGTACGATAACATCTAGCAAGAAAACTCTTTTGAATTAATTTTCGTAGATAATTACCCAACTTATAAATACAATATGGGCAATTAAAACCATGCCCAAGGTAACAGGGCAACCAATTTAGCTTCCAACTATATATATATGGCTACCATCCACCACTGGATGTCAATATGATCCATTGGGCTTCTAGAAGTGCCCCAACACTTCCTTTACCACATTCAGGATCAACATTTAGCCAACCATATTATCTTAATTATAACAATTTAATGTATAATATCATTTGGACTATTCCCTTAAAGCCCAAATGCAATTGTGAATTATGTTACTTACTAAGTATCCTAGTTCATAAATCCAAAGTATCTTTAGGTCATTATTAGTCTTAACCATTACACCTAGAATTCTTTCTTCTGTTCAACAATAGTCAGGGACAGAGGCCACTCTCCTCCTCCCATAAGAACTCTAGAAGATTAGTTTCCTATCCACCAAGCAAGGGAGGCTGCTGTGATTTCTCACTAAATCACTCTATATTTCTACAACTATGTTTATCATCTTGATTAGAAAAACCATGTCCAACAATTCTTGTACCCAGAAAAAAAAATTGTTTCTCAGTTCCCTTCAAAACTTGAGAGCTGAACTGTTGATACTGAGAGGGGGGTGAATCAGTATCAAGTACAATTTAAAACCTTTTTCAAATTATACTTAAACCATTCAACTATATCCAATGAGCAATGAACAATAGTATAAGAGTTACACCAATACACCACAATACACCATGCACAATATATGAGAAATAATTTATTGTTAAAGGGAAGTAATGACTTCCAAAGGTAGCTACAACTTCCAAATGTAAAGGGAGGGATAAACCTCGAAGAGGAAGATAAAATCCTCCAATATCAAGAGAGATTTTAACTCTCCATCCTTGCCCCTTCATTCCACCCAAGAATATATGAGAGATAATAAAACTTTACATTAAATCATCACCATCAACCAATCATCACATAGAACCTGATAATGCTTCCTGAGA
>ML779216.1:407665-436034 GCA_009831015.1 Picea engelmannii
TTTTGTAATTCTTTTCTTTAATTATCTTCAGGGCCTACATGTACTTCCTTCTTCAATTCACTTTGTCATCTTCAAAAATTCATTTCTCCTCAACCATGAGGATCCATGTGACGTGCCACATACCATCGGAAACAACATGATGTCTACTATCCATTCATGGGTGTTGTATATGCATGTGCATTGTCCTTCATGTCCAAATACCTTTATCAATCTTGCGGTCCAAAACCCATGACCAGGGTTGACATCAATGACAAAAATCAATCTTCCAACATGAACATGCTCTCCCTTCTCAAAGAATGGTCAACAGACTCATTCCTCTAATCATGAGGGATTATACACATATACAAGGTTTAACCCTTCATTAAAGAAGTAATTATTAATTCTACGGATCCTTTCCATCCATTCACATTGCTATTTTAGTTTAAATATTAGTGTTCTTTAGCATAATCCCATCCCTGTAGGATTGGCCATCATTTCAGAAAAGAACTAGTAGGCTTACTCTGCCATAAACTAGCATGATTCAAAGTCATTGGGGTAAAATCCCAACTGAATTTTTAAATTTGCATCCTTCTACTCAAGGGACTTATGCAGCCGATTTCCATTTGGCAGTAATATTATCAACATGCTCATCCTAGCCTTGGTAATCCAACCTTATGTCTGTGCAACAACACATACGATTGTAGAGTGAATTCGACCTCTTTATTTGGGAACATTGGCAACATACAGTGCAAATTTCCAAACCATCTTTCAACAATAAAATATCTCACTCCTCTCTTTAGTATAGGTTTACTAAGATTCTCAGGAATGGGGTAAGATAGGGTGTTACCCCTTAAATCCCTCCAAAAAGATTTTCATACAACTCGTACATGAGCCCAAGCAGGCCAAGTGTTGTTGCCATGCTATAATACCAATTTGTAACACACCTGACCCCTTAAAAGTCTTTTAAATGATGGGGCGTCAAAATTTCATTTTCCTTAACTCTCTATAGGTTCCCCTTTCTCCAAAGTCCAGGTCCATTCAAACCCATAGGATCTTTCCTGGCCCCTTTTGAAGGATTTGAGCAACATGTGCTAGCTTTCCATGCTAGGCTCCTTCCTTCATAAGACCTTGGGCTATGACCCAATGCCTACTCAAAGAGTGATTCAAAACTTCGAGCTTTGGGTGTTTTCACTTCACCACTCATCAACTCTTCCAAACTCTGAACTAGCAAAGTTTCTAAATGATGGGAGAGGGATCGACGGTCCCTTCTCCCTTTCCATATCAACGAGCCACCAAAAATTCAGGTTTAGGCAATTCGATGAGTTCCAAAATACCTCCCCTTGAGTCTTCTAGAGTGTCAAGTCTCTGTACTTCACGATCTTATGCCATGCATTCACCGAAAATCAATGGTTTTGATTTACTTCGGGACTCTATGCTTCGACGGATTCCCAAGTACTTGCAACCACAAACCTCCAAAGTGAAATCCTTCCAGAGTGTTAGATCTTCTGACACCTGTCTTCTGATATCGACGACTTAGGTGGACTTTAACCTATGGGCCTTCAGGAGTTCTTGTCCCACTTTTCTCTGAAGTGGCTATCCTCTGAAGTAACATATCGCCCGCCATGCATCCCCAAATGATGAATGATTGAGATCCTCTTCGTTACTTCGAGCTTCAAATATTTTTCGAAGCTCCAAGCTTCAAATCCTCCAAAGTGGCTCTCCTCTAGAGTTAACAATATACTGACACATGTCTCGGTTGATGGACAATTCAGATCTTCTTCGACTCCCTGCAACTTCAGGAATATTCAACCTTTTTCACCTGCGTCCTTCCGGTGTGTTAAAATCCTAGAGTACATGATCTGGTGCCACATGTACTTTATGATGGACGGTCAAGAAGGGCCCCAAAGGATCCTTAGATCCACAATCCACATTACTTCATGACTTTTGTCTTAGAGGGGTCTTGATGTTACAACACCCATGTCCTCTCGAAGCGGTCAACACCGAGCTAACTACATCGTAGATCCAACGATAGGGATAGCTCCTGAGAATCCTCAGATCTATGAACCTGATTAACTTTGGGAATTTGAGGGATTCACCTCATGTACGCTGAATATACCCAATTCACTAGACCCACGAAGTCTGAAGGGCTCAAACGATTAACATCCACATCCCTTCTCCATATCCGATGATCGTGAAGAACTTCAGCTCCTCCCAAACTAATCTCATCCATTCTTCTTCCAAACGAAGGGATCATCCCTTTTGAGACTTGAATCTCGCTATCCTTCTTGATCTTCTTCAACTCTAATATACTTAGTCACCTTGCGCTATTTCTCCTGAACTTAACACTTAGAGGAATTCTTCCGCGCACCCCTTGCACTCATTCAACAACTCTAGAACTTAAGAGGTTCTCAGTATCTGCCCACCTCACAGAGAGCCAATGCATACATGCACTACCTCTCCTGAGCTTAACATAATCCTTCCTCTAGGAGACTTAGAATGACTGGGAGTGTCTACATGCACACGTGAGACTATGCCCAAGGTCGACGTACTCACAGTTCGTTTATTTTAACTGGAGCCACCACAGAGCTCATGCAATTACGTGTACACGATAGATAATTCCTTACTTTCTTAAATACACAATTAGGAAAAATTAAAGGGATACAGTATAACCATTAAGAAAACATTCACATCCCTTAAACATTCATAGGATATCCAACTTTAATCTACAATTACAATTCAATTACATAGGATATGAGAATATGTATCTATTACAGGTTGTCGCCAACTAATTGACTATGGATGTTCGCCTTTCCACCCAACCATAGGCTCAGAGGAATTCATTCTTAGCACTCTGGCCATGCCCGTGCGAAGCCATGATATAACTAGGGAATTTATGCCAATTCTCAATGATCCTTTCTCTTTCACATCTCCTGTGAGGTTTATCAGATACTTCCTCAACATCAAGCTCACGGTCTTCTACTCAGGTCCCATTCTCTACAAACTCTTAGGGATTCCTCCCTCTTTTACGACCTCGATGAGGTTTATCAGATTTTTTCTCAACATCAATCTCACAACCTTCTGCCTGTTCTCAGTTGGAGTGCTTCTCACATTCTCCACTCTTCTCTTTATTCCCTTACGTGCCTTGCACGCACATCCCTCCTATCATGTTCCTTCTGTTAGAAGGAAATATCGGGTCAGTCTGGGTTTGCAGGACCTTGTAGTACTTCAGGCTGACATTCTGTAGCTAGACCATGCTTCCATTCATGGGATTGGTTGATGGTTCAACAACTGGTCCTTTCTTCATTAACTGATTTGTATCCTTGGGATCCGAAGGAGGTTTTTTATCCTCATCAAAGAGGAATTTGGGTTCATTTGACATAACAAACCCTCTCTTATAGTTTTCACATTCTTTCCTCTAGTGGTATCATGTCCATTACTTTCAAGGCTTCACCCCCACAAACAGTTGTTTGGATATTCAAACAATAATACATTTACACCGTTCCCATGCCACAACATGGTAATCATAATTAATGATTAATTACAAGTTGGGGGAAACAAGGGTGTTACAAGAACATAAGGCATAGGATACTCAACATCAACCTTTTCACACTTAACGTTTTCATTAAGAGAAGACCAAATCTCAAGAAATATCTTCAAGAAATATGCAAGTGATGAGATATTACCTTCAACCAGTTTTCCATACCAATCCATAATATCATCCTCGAGAAAATCCAAGAACAATATAAAAATCTTCATCTTAACATATTCATGATTAATTTTGAGCTTTAAAATAACATCAATGAAAGATAACATGTGTGAAATAGATGAATCACTAAGTACATAGATTATTGGTAGTTTATCTCTTCAATCCTAATATGTATTTGAATACCCTTGGATTCCTGAAAAATCCAAAGGAATAAGTCAATCCTTAAGAAGACATTCTACTTCATTCTCTTCAAGATTTATGTCATCAATTTCCTTAACAAAGCTTCCTAGGTCAGATTTCTCACTGGATCAAAGCTCATCAACCTCATATTTTCCTTGAGAATGAGTGTTATAAATGGTTTCACTTTCAAAGTAGAAACAACTTATATCCCACTTAGACCTTCCAACGTTGAAAATTCCAACAAGACTTCTAGCATCAAGGTGTTCATGGCATGAGGGGAAATCCATTAATCCTTCTTCAAATTCCTCCCTTTACAAATTATCAAAGGATGGATCATAAGGTTCAATATTTTGATAAGGGGAACCATTCATCTAGTATTCACCTTCATGTGGATAGGGGAAACAAATTTGGTTGTTTTCACCATCAAGGGATGTCTTAATAACTTCATCTTTCCTCATTTTTTCCTCCATGTTGAATACATGTATGTGAACCTACCAAAATATTTGAACAAGTAAGTGAAGCACACATTTGATCCCAAGCTTCTACTATTTCCATTCTTCAAATTTTCAAAACATATATCAAATTCCAGTGGACTGGAGTCGTCAACGTGAATTCTTGAAGCCAATACAATGCTACTTGCTTCACCTTGCAAGAAAAAAGTCTTTTAAAATATCTAATAAAATTGAGCTTCTTCCCTTCAATGGAGTCACTAGATGAGTAAACTTAATAAAAAACTTTGAATCCTACTAATCAAAATTTATATTGAAGCCAAAATTTAGATACCAAGGGAATAGAATTTATCCCCGCCAACAACACCAAAGTTTTACCACTCAAACTCTCACTAAAGGGAAAGTCCTACCTTGCGTAGGAGAGCTTAGGGGAAATCACTAGACAAGAAACCAACTATTAGCTCGATGGCCTTGCATTTTCACTTTAATTTTAAGGAATAGGTTTCCTAAACTAAGGAGGGTATTCCTAAGGTTCAAAATAAATCTAATCATTGAGTAGAAAAGGACAATTTCGATACTTGGTTTGACTGAGGGTTGGAAAGATTAATACTATCCACTCTCAAATTGTAAAAGTAAGTCTAGGTACGAGTGAAGAACATTCCAAAAATCTCAATTATGAATAAGCTTATGAAACATTTTACTTTGGGAAACAATGCTCATTTAAAGTGACAAAATTATACTTGGAAACGCAAAATGTATATCTTGCTCAATTAAAATTATAAAGATGTTATAAATGTGTCAAACAAGTATCTGATTACACATGACCATGAAACCATAACAATATGCCTTATTCATTCACCATATCATTTAACATCAATAATTATTATCATCATCAAGAAATTGTGTGCCAAGAACCAATGTGATAGCATTGATGAGAACAAGGAAACACTATATATACTATTGTTATCAAAACAATAAGGACATCAAAATTGTATCATTCAATGAATTTCCTTAGCCAATAGAAAGTGGTCAAATCTGTGCTTAATATGTGAGACTTGTCATGCACAATTATTTTTCAACACTACTCCAAACAAAGTCATAGCAAGATAACTATTGAAATATGAACCATTCCAAGAGTCTATACTATAGATTATTGCCATAAAAGACTGTCAACAACCATGGAGCTATAACCAATGGAATTTGATGTAATAAAGGTCTTCAAATGGCATGATATGGACCAGAGAACAACAAACTATACTTAATAACTTGAGAGCATCGAGATACACCAACATTAATACTCTACGAGTAGATTGACACTCAAATAATAATTATCTTGTTTCAATAGTGAGTTTTCATGTGCATGAGACTATGCGTTTAGAGAGTGATACCCAATTGTTAGATTTATGTGCCAAAATACCATGAAAATGTTAAATCTCAATTAACATTTGTAGGAAAATTATACGTGTCAGCTGACATGTCATGACATGTGTCAGTTGATGTGGCCACTGATATGGATTGTCATGGTATGCTCAATAGGCACATATGTTCCACCATAACTATCAGTCATTATTCACAGCTAATAACTTCATGAAGTTTATTTCAGATAGAGAAATCCATGACTTCCAAGACTTGTAAGAATGTTACTATCTAGTGTATGACCAAGGTTGGACCTGCCCCATATTCAAACTCAAAGGTTAATCCTTAGTCCAAGCGAAGGAATTAAATCATCTTAGGAAATCTTAGCATTCAAATCAAAAGATGAAAATAATATGTACAATAAGTAAATCACTAAAATTAAAACCAAATAAAACTAATCTAACAAAAATCCAAAAATTAAAATGTCGATCATCAAATCAAACTAAAACAATAAAAAAAAAAACACAACAAAATGGTATAAATTTGGGAACTTAGCAGGGTATGAATGATATTTACACCATTTTACATTCCAAATTCATAAATTAAAATAAGGTCAATAACTTCACTAGATAAAATTTACTTGTAGACTAACACCCAACAAGAATGATTTTTAGGACCGAGTACATAATTTGGAAATAAAAATCATCAAGATTATGAGAAATAGTGATTTAAGAAACCGATTTCAAATCAAACTTCCTATTCCAATAAATTTGAACCTTTCATGGTGACAACAATTTGAATTCTTGAAAGTCTTAAGGACATAAAATTGAATAAATTCAATAATTCACACCCTTTCAACTTATTGTCATGGATATGGTTTGGGTGAAATAGGATCTTGAATTTTAGAAAATACCATGATATTGTTTACCAATATATTTGATGCCTCTTTGATTATCAATCCAGATCATTTCAATGATTGTATCATTTATCCTTGATGGTACAAGAGAATAAAACCCACTATTATGATTGAAACATTAAGCAAAGAGAGAAGAAGAGATTATGTACATATTAAAAGTAAATAAAGTAAAAAAAAACTAAACTAAGGGAAAAAATCCAAAGTAAACTATCACATTCATTATAGGAAGAAATAACTGGAAGGATAGATCTATAATCCCAACAACATGATACAAATTATGAACATTATCTGAAAAAACAATTTCAATGATAGATTTGGGAAAAACATAGGTGAGCCATTCAAGACAAAACCCAATAGAAATATTCCCAGGGTAAAGTTTACAATGTGAAAGGAATAATACTCAAGGTCACGATAATCAATAATCAAGCAAATAATTTGCAACAAAAATCAGTGACAAATAAAAAATTATCCCTTTCATGTAATGAAATAATAAAATTATTCCAGGAACCTAGCAATGTGGGTTAAAGGAAATGCTCAACAAATCAAATTATAATTTCATTCACATGAAACATTCCACAAACGCTCAAACTCTTAGGATTCATTTCCATGAATAAGTCCCTTGCACACCGAAAAACACCAAATTTTTCAATCTCAAAAAGTACATTTAATATCTTTCATTAAAATATAAAATTCCTCCTTGCCATGAGAGATGATTATTAATTTCAAAGTTTCAAAACAATTTCAACAGTTAAACCTGATGAGGCAAGAAAATAATATGACAATTATGGAGGTAGATTAAAATAATCATGATGGCTAGGTGAATTGAAAAAGAAATTTCTTTGAAAGAAATTTCTATTACAACTATATAAAATAACAGATCAGAAATAATGTATGACAGAGAATCAAGGATGGGTTTCTAATTCACTGTTGAGTTGATTAATGAAATAATTGATAAGTTCCAGAGATTAATATCATAGAAATCTCGGAAAGGTAACACAAGCATCAAAATATGTTCAAGGTAATCTATGTATAGAAGTTAAAAAAAAACACTTCCCTAAGTTATCCAAAGATGTTTCCATTCTACAGGGAAGAATGTGTCTGGATGTTGGTTACACACTCCATGTGTTCAACCTACACTGATGACCGAAAATCCTATGTTCAACAAGTTGACAATTTGATAGAAAAACTATTCCTTGAATAACCAACAATTAGAAAATAAAATATTTACCGCAATAAATGAAGAAATTAAAACTAAAAATAATTGCAATAAACACTAGAAAGGCAACTGAGCTAAGTTCTCCAATCCTAAGTGTTTACTCAAACCAACATGGTTAAAATCTATCTAAGAAAACACTCAGCGGGGAATCAACCATCAACATAATTCCAAATTATGAACATAAAAAAGAATTAAAATGGATTGGAGTGGTCTTAATCAACACTGAAACAAATTTTAACACCCATACTTTTATTAACTGTGTACTAGACAACAAGATCAAAAACTCAAAGGAAACCCAATCTTAGCAAAATATTTCCAATCATAATCCATTTAATTTAAATATGAAAAATGGGAAATCCTTAAGTTTCATTTTCATAACAAAAGGGACTACTATGTGTAACATTCAAAAAAATTATTCTTATTAATTGTATAATGATGATATGCCTGATCATGAAAATTATAGGTACAAAGATCTGAAGAAACCACAAGCTAGGGTTTGAAATTTGCGGTCTCAACAATGTTCAGAATGGTTACACAAGGGGCGGGAGTGGAACCCCTGTTGGACACACCTACCACACTTAGAGGGGGGGTGAATGAGTGTGGGGCTCTTTTTCCCAAAACTTCTCTCTTACACAAAACTCATTAGTTAACATTCAACATTTTACTCATTACTCATTGCTGTCATTTATGACTAGTTAGATATGAACACATATCAACAACATATATCAGAAATATATCATCAACAAATCATCACCACAAGGAACACAAAGAACACAAGATGTATGCACAATTTTCTTTTTATTACGGACTACAATCCTTGGGGTTTTCAACAACAACTGAATAGGGTACAACTCTACAAGAGCACCAACTCTATCATGTAAGACTCAGCTTACACACTCATGACCAACTGAGATGAGGAAACAATCCTCAAGAGATATCAATCTACAACAGGTACGCGACCTGTCGGTAGTGCAACACATGTATGTACACACCCTACCAGTAGTACATCCTACGTGTATACGTACCCAAGCAGTACTACAACCTACATATACCTTCTAAAATATTAGGGTTTATCCTTCAAGATCAACTCAGATCCTCTGCAACCAATTTATCATTCTCTTTTGTTTCTCACTATCCAAACTGACCACTAGCCAATCACAACACATCCAAGCTCTCCAATATCTTACTCATGATCCACAAGCAATCAATATGAATGCTACTCAATCATGCATAAGAAATCAACATTCTATAGCCATCATATCAGTATTGAATCATAAGAGTGTTGCTCACTCCATCAACCAACATAAACCACATCATAGAAACCATATCAAGAATTCCCTAGGAATTCACAACACAACAAGTAATACGATCCATCAAGACAATAATGTAATCATACCAGTGTCTCATTGATAGATCTGAGCCCATAGAATGTAGATCTGGTACTTGCTTCAGTCTTCAACAATTTGTCATCAACTTAACCAAAAATCTCCATGATTTTATCCACTGTACGCTCCCTGTACACTGACATCCCATGTATTGTACACACCCTATACACAGACAACTTGCGTATACGCACCCTATACACAGACAACCCGCGTACGCACCAGAAAATAGGGTTTTTCTGTAATTCCGAGAATTTCACCGTCATGATCTCAGACTTGCCGAAACTTCAATGTGTCCATGAGATTCTCCTCACGCTCTCTTTCTGTAACATCCCGCTCTTGCGCACTGAGCGAACTTATTCTTTGAGGACACTTGCTCGCAAGTGATCCAGATTTTATGTTATTAAAACATTGATTTTGATTATGAGGCGTTATGGGTTGATGACTTGTTGTTTTACTGGATTGACATAGACAGGTGCTATTGACTCGGTTTTACTAAGTGTGTAGGATATTGGACCTCGAGAATGCAGAGGCATCGATGTAATCCCTTGGACTCTGGATCGAGTCGGGGAGTGTACCATTGGTGTTTGATTGTTTTATAGGTGATTTTAGTGCATCTGATTAGATGATATGATATGGATATATTCTGACATGATTCTTTGATGATGCAGGATGACGATAGCTTGCCGACCAGACTCACATGTGGAGTAAAGGGGTCATGCACGACTACCAGAGAAGTTGAGGGAGAGGTGTGGACAACAACCCTGCCACAACCTACTAGCACTCTCGCCATGGCTTGAACTGTAGGTTAACGTTTACCTAGTTCGAAAGGACCCATGATGACGTGAGGGTAGACTACGACAGTCGCTCACGATGATTCTAAGGGGCACACAATAAGGTGGAGGCCTTATTACTTAGAGGCCCTTAGTCTCCCACAAGTTCACTTGGTGGAGTATTGACTCCAGGGGTTTTTGATGTCTACCAAGTCAGTTAAGAGGCGAGTGGCACCCTTGGAGAACGTGGTGCATCCTGAAGGGCACATCACACAAGAAAAATGGAAAGAGGCGAGTGACACCCTTGGAGCACGTAGTGCATCCTAAAGGGCATGTTGCGCAAGGGAAATAAATGAGGCGAGTGACACCCTTGGAGCACCTAGTGTGTCCTGAAGGTCACGTCGCGTTATTAATAATAAACAAATGAACCCAGATGGCCTTAGGACTAATAACGTGATAAGAAATTTTTAAAACAAATTCCCTAATAAAATGTCGCCCATGAAAATTAAAGTCTAGGTCTAATTTACTAGTGGTATAATTTTCTCTATCCCTTTAAACAAAAAAAGAAGGGAAAAATAATCTATCTATCTATCTATATATATATAAATAAATATATATATATATATTTATAAAAAAATAATAAATAATAATAATAATAATAATTATTATTATTATTTTATTATATTATGATAATTAAAAGTTAATTTCTACACCTACCAAATTGAGTTCAAAATGAAAAGGGGAAAGAGGGAAATCTAGAATAATTAGAAACTAGGAAAAGAGGGAAACATAAAAAGAAAAGGGAAACATAAGGGAAAAAGTAGAAGTCAAACTTAGTAAGGTATCTACTGTTTAAGAACCTTCTAATTTGAGCTGAACTAGCAAATTAATAATGGGGAAAGTCACTAAAACCTGTAAGAGAATTTGGGGACACCTAGGAGCGATTCTAGGAGTGACTCTAGGTGGGTGAGGGAAATAAGGGAAATTAATTAATTAAAGAAATTAATTTATGGAGGAATGAAGGGGATGGCTGACACTTGTAGGGGGAGGAATTTTTAGGAATTAATTTTTAAAAATTTAATTAAATGAGATTTTAGGAAAGTAAGGGACTTCAGAACTCTATATAATGAAGGGAGGAGAAGGATGAAGGATAATTTTCTGTTTGTGTAATGTTACGTTGCAGAAATATCTACTTGACTAATTTAGCTTGTGGGAGTTGGGATACCCAACTCGGTGAGGAGTAGTAGCTCGACCTTGTGAGGTGAGATGGGAACTAGTTGATTCTCTGGTTAGCGTGTGTGACCCCTTTGCGGCTCGAGGGGCTAAGGGGGAAGAAGAGTACCCCTAGCATTGGCTGGGAAGTACCGGTGAAGTCTCGCCGGTCGACAAGCAAGAGTTGCACGGAGCACGCAGGACGTCAACTCAGAGCGGGTGATTAGGCAATGATACACTTTCTTCATTTTTGTATGGTAGATTGTTGTAGGATTTATGCTTTGGATATGCATGTTTATTTGGGTAAGTAAACTGATTGTCTAGATTGATGATTGAAATTTTTCATAGCCTAGCTCAAGGATTGATTGACTCCCATGGCCTTCGTTTCCCCGCATGTCTTGACTGCCCTGTGGTGTGTTGATTGTGACCATTGTGGTTGTTTTTCCTTTCATCCCTAGCTCATTAGTCCTCGCCTGAGAAGTCAGCCAGGAGCTTGATCTACGGTCGTCGCTTTAGCGTTAATAGACCTATGGATCTCAACGCCCTGCTTTTCTGTGCGAGGATGATGAGCGAAGGGCGTTCCTGTCAGCCATCTACCTCTGATGGTTGTCCTTGGCTGATGGTTCACCTTGCGCCTTGATGTGATTATCTAACTCTACCAGTTTGATTGTTGGCGAAGTTTCTCTTCATCCTCGGCTTGTTTTTATCTCATCGTTATCTCGTTTTTACCCCGTTTTTATATTTTGATGGATCAATTTTAACCCAACATTTTTGTTCTTGGATAAATTTTAAATCGGTGTTGTATTGGTATCATAGCAATGCAAAAATGATTTCTTTTCCCTGTCCGCGTCTTCATAATTTGTATACTGGAAATGAAAATGTTCTGTTATTCTTGTCTGCAATTTTTTGCTTGGCCTATGATTTTTTTTTATGTTTTTAATTCATTGAAAATCAATTTATCGATCCATGTCTACGTTCTTTTTCTGGGCTGTGATTTCTTTTTCTCATCCCTTAATTAAAAAAAAATGATTATTTTATCTCTGTCTGCATTTGTTGGGTGTCCCAGGCGAAGAAAAAGATCGAAACCCTTAAGCCTGGCTGCGATTTAACCGTGTGTTGATTGATTTAACCCTTCTCTGCGTTTACAATGTGTAATGACTGTATAAGGATGGGGTCTGCGTTTTTCACTGTGTAATGACTATAAGGGTATGGTGTAATGATTGTAAACATTTTTCTCTGCATTTGTTGTTTAAAGATTTCATTTTTTCCCTTGATGAAGACTGAGTTTTGCATTAACATTTTATTGCGACATGATTCCTGTTAATGCCCATGCTTTGGAAGTGATTGAATGCCCACGGTTTGCCGTCAAAATCATGACTGTGTTCTTCTATTATTGACCACGTTTTTGCTCGTTGAAGGTTGGCTGAAATGCTGAATGAATGCCCATGGTTGCAGTTAAAATTGTGACTGTGTTTTTCTTCTTTAAAGACCACGAATTGCCCCACCCAGGATGACTTCGTTTGTTGTTTAAAGTTTATGTTTTTGCCAAATAAATTGATGCTGTGTTTTTCCTGAGAATGCCCACGAATTGAGGTTAAGACGCATGACTCATTTTCTGTTTAAAACGCCCTTGAATTTTCTCTAATAGATTGACTAAGTTTGCTGTTACTGGCCCACAAATTTTGCGGTTAAAACTGATGTCTGAGTTTTTCTTCTGATTGACCACGTCTTCCCATTAAATTGGAATGCGTTTCTCGGATTGGGCACGATTTGCCACCATTGTGTATTGCGTGTTGATGAGGTGTGGTACAACTATTATTGCCTTGAAAATCGCCATGATTACTGTTAATGATTTATTCATTGTTATTGTTATGGTTATATCAATTTCCTTGTTATTGATATATTGATTGCCTTGTTACTGTTACCTTGATTGTTATTGTTACATTAATTTCCTTGTTACAACTTTGCTAATTGTTATGTTAATTAAAATGTTAATCGCATTGTCATTTCTATATTACTTGTTATGATATCAGTTTTAAATTGCCTTGTTATTGCTAAATTAACTGTCATGTTAATTGTTACGTCAATTGCCTTGTTTTTTATATAAAAACTGCCATGTAACTGCTATGTTGTTGCCTTGTTAGATTTCTAAAATGATGTTAATAGTTGGCAGTTTCCTTCTCAATATTAATGATAGCTAGTATTGTTAGTTCGGTCGATATAGTTAGTCTACATGCTGAGATTAATTGCTCATAAGTGTTTTAATGAAATCATTCTACTTTAAGATTGTTAATGTAGTTATTTAAGTTAATGGCTAGTTGGATGGTTATAGAATTGACCATTTAGGTGGTGTTAAAGATTAAAATTTGGTTCGTGAGTAAGGACTGGATTGCAATTTTAGACTCCCTGAGTTGAATTATAATTAAGGATAGAGGGCATTTATAATTATGGTTTTAGTATTGAATACTTAGATATGCAAGATTAATGGTATTAACATTTTTTTTTGAGGGCGCATTATTGTCTAATTGTAACTTGACGTGTCTCGTTAGAATGGAACCCTTGTTAAAATATAATGTAATCATGGAATGGTTAGACTGGGTGATTGGTGGGGTCGGGGATGATTTCGTGTGGACTGGCGTCACCCCTTTTCTTCGTCCTCTTATGTCTTGTCAACCTTGTGTGGGGTAGGTATAGTATCCTAGTCAGTATTCGGTTCCTAGAGTGTCGGAGTTTTCTTGAGTCTTGGTCCCTTTTTGTTTTGCGCCAGGGTTATTGTCACGCCTCTCTCCTGGGGACATCATGGTTCCTGATGAGGGGATCATGGCACACCTTATGGGTTAGCGACGAATGATATCTTGGTCAAAGTCAGTGCCTACAATGTGAGCGTGGTTGAGCGTCGTATGTTGACTTGGGCGCATGCATTGGTTCGCACGCCTTGAAGATCTAGTCTTGTTTGTCAATGTTATTATGTTGGGAAGGGGAAGTTTCCCCTTATTTTGTAGGCATGTCTTGTTGCGTCGGGCGGTTAGTCGTTACTCTTGGTTATTATGTGCCTGGTTTTCCTAGTTGCCCTTGTGTTTGTGCGTGGTGTCATAGTTGGTTGATTCCTGGGTTGTGTGCTTTTGTTCATCGTCTGTGGTGTGGTCAAACGTTTGTCGCCATTTCCTTATTGCCCCTTAATTCTTAAAAAAAAAAACAAATTTTTGGCTTTGCCTGTGGCCTTAATGTTGGGGATATTACATATGGTATCAGAGCGAGGTACAACCCACAACTTGGGATCACTATGGATTTTGTTGATATGATTGATTATAATGTTGTTAATTGAGTTGACTTGTATTCATGCAGGTAATCATGGTTAGAGGACACTGCGGAGGCAGACGATGGGGTGCTAGGGGAGGAGGTGTGACACCTCCAATAGCATCCACACCTGAGGGGTCTAACCCCCAGGGAGATGAATAGGTTGTCGGGCAGGAGCAGATAGTGGTGGGTGATGTGGTTGGTATGATGAGGTATTTTAATTGGATGTCTGAGGAACTGATCAACCGTTTGGACAAAGATGAGGCTAGGGTGTCAGCACCCCCTAAGGGTCCACCGCGCGCTCCGGTTGGTACTGGTTGCATTCACCGTGAACTCGAGAAGGTCAAATTTCTTGAGTTCTTTGGTGCCCTAGACGAAGCAGCTGCCGAGGCATGGTTGGAGAATATGGCGATGTGCTTTGCACTTTGCGATTATACCTCCAACATGAAGGTTCGCATGGGGGTATTTCAACTGAAGGGGAGCACTCTTCTATGGTGGAAGACGCTCCGATCGCAACTGAACATGGTCTTCGAAGACATGTCATGGGAACTGTTCGAGGAATGGTTCCAAGAGAGGTACCTATCAGAGGAATTCATTGAGCGTCAGCTCAATGAGTTCAACGCCTTATGACAGGGCGGCTGTATGGTGCCCGAGTATGAGTCCCGTTTTATGGAGCTGCTCCGGTATGCTCCACACCTTAACACTGAGAAACTTAAGGTCAACAGGTTCTCATTCGGCCTTAATGTTAGCATACGTGCAAAGGTTAGGATTTTGATGCCTCAAACCTTGCATGATGTCATCCATAAGGCCCTCATAGCAGAGAAGGAGCTTATTAGCAGGGGTCAGACTAGGACTCCAGTGAGACCAGCAGGGCAGGTGTCATCTAGTGCGCAACAACATTAAACACCATCCAGACATATGCCAGGATATCATGGCTTCCAGAGGGGATCCACCTTCACTACATCTCGGCGACCGACGTCTCAACAACGGACACCTTATCGGGTACCACAACATCATCAACAACGTCGACCACATCAGCAACAGTTTAGGCCTGTTCAACAGAACAGACTAGGATTCCAGGCTAGTGGGCCATCATCTTCTACTTCGGGTACCAGGACTATTGGGCCAAAGAAGGGGTGTTGGATGTGTGGGGAGCCACACTACCAGCGTGACTTCCTGATGGAGAGGACTAGAGCATTTGGATCAGCTGGTCCCACTACCGTGGGAGATTTGGGAAAGTCCCATCGAATTCATGCAGTGATGAATAATCGCCAGGCAGAGCATTAGTCGACTATGCTCGAGATGACAGGTACTATCGCTGACCAGACCCTTAGTATTTTGATAGATCCCGGTGGTACCAAGAGTTTCATTTCTGGTGTAGTGCTAAAAAGGATTAAGGTAAAGGTAGTCGAACATGATGAGTTTAGCTTCATAGAGATGGCCTCAGGAGCCAAACAAAAGGTTGGAGGAAAGGTTACGGGCTGTATGCTTAACTTGGGAGATTTTGTCACTAGGGCCAAACTCTACGTCACAATATTAGGATCTTATGACGTCGTGATTGGTATGGACTGGTTGGAATCTCATGAGGCGATACTCAACTCTAAGACAAAACGGTTGAGCTTGGTCAATGATGAGGGAAATAGACATGTGATTGTAGGCCGGAACCGGGGAGTTTCCCCTAAGGTTCATCTCTTCCTTACAGCTTCAGAACATCATGCGTAAGGGATGTAAGCTTTATGAGATCCTTGCGTTAAACGAGAAGGGAGTAGAGGAAGGTCTAGAACACCTTCCTGTGGTGAGAGAGTTTGCAAACGTCTTTCTGGAGGAATTACCTGGGATTCCTTCGGAGAGGGAATTGGAGTTTACCATAGACCTGAAACTAGGGACTGAACCAATAGCGAGAATGCCTTATCGGATGTCGACCCTGGATTTACAGAAGTTGAGAATGCAACTGATGGAGTTGTTGGACCTGGGACTGATACATCCAAGTGTGTCACTGTGGGGTGCACTTGTTATTTTCATACGAAAGAAGGATGGGTCGTGGAGGCTCTGCATTGACTACCATCAATTGAACAAGGCAATGATCAAGAATCAATATCCATTGCTGAGGATTGATGATCTGTTTGATCAAATGAAGGGCACAACGGTATTCTCAAAAATAGACTTGCGACCAAGATACCACCAATTACGGATTAAGGAGGATGATGTCCCTAAGACCGCCTTTAAGATGAGGTTTGGACATTACAAGTTTACTATTTTACCATTTGGACTGACAAACGCACCAGGGGTATTCATGAGTTTGATGAATGAGGTGTTCTGTGAGTACTTGGGCAAGTTCATCCAAGTATTCATTAACGATATTTTGATTTACTCTCAGACGATGGAGGAGCATGAAAAGCACTTGCGCATGGTACTACAGTTTTTGTGAGAACACAAATTTTATGGGAAGTTGTCCAAATGCTCATTTTATCATTCAAGGATTCACTACTTGGGGCATGTCATCTCCAACGAAGGTATCACTGTGGATCCAACAAAGGTCAAGGCTATTATAGAATGGCCTGCGATGAAGAATGTCATGGAAATGCGTAGCTTCATGGGTTTAGCAGGATACTATCGATGGTTCATCAAGGGATTTTCGAAGATAGCAAATCCGATCACAGAATTGCAGAAGAAAAACAATAAGTTTGTTTGGACCGAGAAATGTGCAGAAGCATTTCAGAGGCTCAAGGAGTTGTTGACAACAACACCGATACTAAAGGTCCCTGACATGGATGTGGAATTCTTGGTATGCACCGGCGCACCAAGGAAGGCTCAAGCAGAGTCTTGATGCAAGACAGATGAGTGATCGCTTACATCTAGAGGAAACTAAGAAGGAATGAGTAGAACTATGCGACGCACGATTTGGAGTTGTTATCCATCATTTATGCCTTGAAGGTTTGGAGACACTACCTTGTTGTATGAAAATTTGAACTAAAGATGGACCACTGTGGACTGCAACACATCTTTACACAAAGCGACCTGAACGCGTGACAATGGTGTTGGTCATAATTTATTAGCTAGTACGACTTTGAGATTACTTTCATAAAAGGAACAATGAACCAAGTGGAAGATTCTTTGAGTCGGAGACCACACGTCTTTTCAGTGTTACCACTTTAGATGACTCTACGTAAAAATATTCTAACTTTACAACGTGATGATCACTGGTACAAGGAGGTCGAGGGTTTTATCGGACAAAACACAATGATGGTACCAAGATTTGAAGGATTTTCATTTGATGATGATGGTTTATTGAGGTTTAAAAATTGGATTTATGTACCACCAAACGACGAGTTGAGGAGCTTGATCCTAACTGAGGCTCATAGAGCAGTTTACATGGCTCACTCGGGAGTCACGAAGATGAGGGCAGACCTTAAGCCCTTATTCTTCTGGAAGGGAATGAAGGAAGGCATAGTCCAATATGTGGCCAGATGTCTAGAATGTTAGCAAGTAAAGGCTGAACATAGACACCCAACAGGATTACTACAACCACCCGGTATTCCAGAATCAAAATGAGTGGTTATTTCGATGGATTTTATTGTGGGATTGCCACTGACGACAAGGAGACACGACTCAATTTTTGTAGTAGTAGTCACTCTAACAAAGAGTTCTCACTTTATTCTTGTGCGTATGACTTATCAGGCACCCAACATAGCTAGAGTTTTCATCAGTGAGATTGTGAGGCTGCATGACATGCCTAAGAGGATTATATCTGATCGTGGATCAGTGTTTATAGGACGATTTTGGATGAGTTTCCAAGAGGCCTTGGGAACCAACTTAACTTCAGTACGACGTATCACCCGGAGACGGATGGGAAGACCAAACGAACAAACCAGACCTTGGAGGACATGTTGCTAATGTACATGATGGACCAACAAAAGTGTTGGGAAGAATTCTTGCCACTAGTGGAATTCGCTTATAACAACAGTTACCAAAGCACCATTACGATGGCGCCTTTCGAGTTTCTTTACAGGCGACCATGTCAAACGCCTTTGAGGTGGGATCGGCTTGAGGATAGGGTCCTAGTGGGGCCAGAAGTGATCCAAGAAATGGAAGAGAAAATGAAAACAATAAGACAAATATTAAATAAGAGCATGATCAACAGAAGATTTATGCTGATGCGCACCATGTCGACCGTAGTTACGAGGTCGACGATCAAGTCTTCTTACGGGTTAAACCACATAAGATTTCGATAAAGTTTGGAAAGGGAGCTAAAATATCTCCTAGGTTCATGGGACCTTTCGAGATTGTGGAGAGAAAGGGGCCCGTGGCCTATCGACTAGCATTGCCTGATTCTTTGAGGCGTATGCACAATGTTTTTCATGTATCTGTTTTGAGACATTATATTAGTGATCCTACACATGTTATTGAAATGAGTTCCTTGCAGGTATCGGATGAGGGGGCACTCACAATTGAGCCACTCCGCATCTTGGATCATCACATTTGACAGCTACGACGCCGAACAGTAGAAAAGGTCAGGGTCCAGTGGGACAACTATAGTCCACACTCGACGACCTGGGAGGACACATATGATATGTGCCAACAGTTTCCATTTTTGTTTGATAGATAGACTTATGATACTGGGATACACTTTATTTCAACATTTTTACTGTGAAACTTTGGGATGAAGTTTAGACAAAGAGGGGGTGTATGTAACATCCTGCTCTTGCACACTGAGCGAACTTATTCTTTGAGGACACTTGCTCACAAGTGATCGAGATTTTTTTTTATTAAAACATTGATTTTGATTATGAGGCGTTATGGGTTGATGACTTGTTGTTTTACTGCATTGACATAGACATGTGCTATTGACTCAATTTTACTAAGTGTGCAGAATATTGGACCTTGAGGATGCAGAGGCATCGATGGAACCCCTTGTACTCTAGATCGAGTTCGGGAGTGTACCATTGGGGTTTGATTGTTTTATAGGTGATTTTAGTGCATCTGATTAGATGATATGATATGGATATATTCTGACATGATTCGCTGATGATGCATGCTGATGATAGCTTGCCGACCAGACTCACATATGGAGTAAAGGGGTCATGCACGACTACCAAAGAATTTGAGGGAGAGGTGTGGACAACAACCCTGCCATAACCTACTAGCACTCCCGCTGTGGCTTGAACTGTTGGTTAATGTTTACCTAGTTCGAGAGGACCCACGATGTTGTGAGGGTAGACTACGACAACCACTCATGATGATTCTAAGGGGCGTACAATAAGGCAGGGGCCTTATTCCTTAGAGGCCCTTAGTCTCCCACAAGTTCACCTTGTGCCTTGATGCCTCTGCCAATTTTATTGCTGACGAAGTTTCTCTTCATCGTCGGTTTTTTTTTATCTCATCGTTATCTCGTTTTTACCTCGTTTTTATATTTTGATGGATCAATTTTAACTCAACATTTTTGTTCTTGGATAAATTTTAAATCGGTGTTGTATTGGTATCCTAACAATGCAACAATGATTTCTTTTCCCTGTCTGCATCTTCATAATTTGTATACTGGAAATGAAAACGTTTTGTTATTCTTGTCTGCCAATTTTTGCTTGGCCTGTGATTTTTTTTTATGTTTTTAATTAATTGAAAATCAATTTATTGATCCCAGTCTACGTTCTTTTTCTAGGCTGTGATTTCTTTTTCTCATCCCTTAATTGAAAAAAAAATGATTATTTTATCTCTGTCTGCATTTGTTGGGTACCCCAGGCGAAGAAAAAGATCGAAACCCTTAAACCTGGTTGCGATTGAACCATGTGTTGATTGATTTAACCCTTCTCTGCGTTTGCAATGTGTAATGACTGTATAAGGACGGGGTCTACGTTTTTCACTGTGTAATGACTGTAAGGGTATGGTGTAACGAATGTAAACGTTTTTCTCTGCGTTTGTTGTTTAAAGATTTCATATTTTCCCTTGATGAAGACTGAGTTTTGCATTAACATTTTATTGCAACTTGATTCCTGTTAATGCCCACGCTTTGAAAGTGATTGAATGCATGGTTTACAGTCAAAATTGTGACTGTGTTCTTTTGTTATTGACCACATTTTTGCTCATTGAATGTTGGCTGAAACACTGATTGAATGCCCACGGTTGCAGTTAAAATCGTGACTGTGTTTTTCTACTTTAAACACCATGAATTGCCCCATCCCGGATGACTGCGTTTGCTGTTTAAAGTTTACGTTTTTGCCAAATAAATTGATGCTACATTTTTCCTGTGAATGCCCACGAATTGAGGTTAAGACGCGTGACTGATTTGCTTTTTAAAATGCCCACAATTTTTCTCTAATAGATTGAATAAGTTTGTTGTTACTCGCCCACAAATGTTGGGGTTAAAATTGATGTCTAAGTTTTGCTGCCGATTGACCACGTCTTGCCATTAAATTGGAATGCGTTGCTAGGATTGGGCACGATTTTCCACCACTGTGTATTGCGTGTTGATGAGGTTTGGTACAGGTATTATTGCCTTGAAAATTGCCCTGATTACTATTAATTATTTATTCATTGTTATTGTTATGGTTATATCAATTGCCTTGTTACTGATATATTGATTGCCTTGTTACTGTTATCTTGATTGTTACTGTTACATTAATTGCCTTGTTGCATCTTTTCTAATTGTTATGTTAATTAAAATGTTAATTGCGTTGTCATTGATATATTACTTGTTATGATAAAAGTTGTAAATCACCTTGTTACTGCTAAATTAACTGTCATGTTAGTTGTTACGTCAATTGCCTTGTTTTTTCTATAAAAATTGCCATGTAACTGTTATGTTGTTGCCTTGTTAGATTGCTAAAATGACGTTAATAGTTGGAAGTTTCCTTCTCAATATTAATGACATCTAGTATTGTTAGTTCGGTCGATATAGTTAGTCTTCATGTTGAGATTAATTTCTCATAAGTGTTTTAATGAAATCATTTTACTTTAAGATTGTTAATTTGGTTATTTAAGTTAATGGCTAGTTGGATGGTTATAGACTTGACCATTTAGGTGGTGTGAAAGATTAAAATTTGGTTCGTGAGTAAGGATTGGATTGCAATTTTAGACTTGCTGAGTTGAATTATAATTAAGGATAGAGGGCATTTATAATTATGGTTTTAGTATTGACTACTTAGATTTGCAAGATTAATGGTATTAACGTTTTTTTTTTGCGGCCACATTATTGTCTAATTGTAACTTGACGTGCCCCGTTAGAATGGAACCCTTGTTAAAATAGAATGTAATCGTGGACCAATTAGACTGGGTTATTGGTGGGGTTGGGAATGATGTCGTGTGGACTAGCGTCACCCCTTGTCTTTGTCCTCTTGTGTCTCATCAACCTTGTGTGGGGTAGGTATAGTCTTCTAGTCAGTATTCGATTCCTAGCGCGCCAGAGTTTTCTTGAGTCTTGGTACCTTTTTGTTTTGCGCCAGGGTTATTGTCGCGACTCTCTTCTGGGGACGACATGGTTTCTGATGAGGGGATCATGACGCGCCTTATGGGTTAGCGGTGAATGATATCTTGGTTGAAGTCGATTCCTACCATGTGAGCATGGTTGAGCGTCGTATGTTGACTTGGGCACATGCATTGGTTCACGCGCCTTGAGGATCTAGTCTTGCTCGTCAACATCGTTATGTTGGTAAGGGGAAGTTTCCCCTTAGCTTGTAGGCGTGTCTTGTTGTATCGGGTGGTTAGTCATTACTCCTGGTTATTCTATGTCTGTTTTTCTCTGTTTCCCTTGTGTCTGTGCGTGGTGTCATAGTTGCTTGTTGCTTGGGTTGCGTGCTTCTTTTCATCGTTTGTGGTGTGGTCAAAATTTTGTCATCATTGCCTTCTTGTTGTGGGTGGGAAATCCCTCCTATGGACTAACACTAAGAGTTTTATCATGCATGCAGAAATGACCTAAAGATTCTTACTTTTTACCATCATCCCATGCTTAAACCCCCATTACTCATATGTAAATACAAGGCTCAAGGGATCAAGTTCACGTACCTTATTTTTCGTGTTTGATGTCAATCCCTTTTTGTGCTTGGTTTTTCTTTGACCGCAACTCTCCTCCCAATGCTGACCTGCATTCACAAAAGACAAACAAAGAACTCCACATGCATTTGATCTATGAACTAATGGGTTATATATTTAATCAATGGTGCAATGAATATTCAAATAATGACAATCTCATATGGCGGGACATGGAAAGCAATTCTTTTATTAACTTCACAATGATACCTTACAATGATAAAGTCGGCTACTGCTCCTCGATCTTGGTCCTAATCTCTTCTTCCACTGTCTTCCAACTGCTTTTCTCTATACTTCTCTTTGCACAAGGATGGCTAAAGGTTGGGACAAAGGGAATTCTCAATCGGGTATACTTTCTTTACTATGACTTTCCTCCTCTCAAATGGGACCCCTACCCCTTCTTTTATAGGTTAGAAGGAGCTAGGTATTTGGTCGAATGACCGGCCATGCATGGCCAAAAGGTTTAGTTAACTTACCCAAAGATGTGCGTTCCATCAACAACTTTCCTTTTTTCGTGCTTTTGTAGATACACGTGGGCTCTCTTGGGCCAGCTAGCGTGTACACGCGTGCAATAATGGAGCAGGGCACGTGGGCCTTTATAAAAAGGGTTTTTAAGAAGAGTTGTTTAGTAATGTTTTGGCAAAGAAGGAATATGAGATGACCTGATGCCAGGTAAGCATGTCTGGTGTAAATTAGGGTTATAACAGATGCCCCCTAATGTGTGAGGTTAGAATAACATCCGATGGCCAAAATACATTAACAATCTTCACCAACGTTCCAAACAAGTGAGCCCAGGGACCAGAAATCGGGAGGTGCCTCCTGCAAAATAATAATTGTCTCACCGAGGCGGGCATACTCACGCTCGGGATGAAATAAAATCATGGCTACCAATCAAATACACTGTAGATCCATGTCATATAACTATATAAAGTGTAGCCGCGAGAAATACACAGCGGAGCTGCATCTCGAAATCAAAAAGATATACATGTAGAGTATCCATCTTCTAGAAGATGACAAGACCTGATGGCTGGAGATGAGGTCTTCAAAGCTCGAGCAACAACTTCAAAATCTTCAAAACTCGGGTAGGAGTGTAATATGAGTGTACGATTTCACTACCCAAAGGTCTTCGACAACTCGTCGGTCATGGACTAGAGAATCTTGATGATCAGGATGAAGGCTTCATTGATTTTGAACAAAGACTTGATTGGACTTTGAGGATGGTCGGGCATGAGGGCAAGAGACAAACTGCAGAGGGGCCGACTCATTCTTAGAAAAAATTCCCTTGGATAATAGCATGACAAAAGATGAGACTTAGGTAGCATGGCATTAATATAAGTTTGCGAGGTAGGAGGCAACACAAACTCTCCATATGTTTGGAAGAATAACCAAACGGGAGGACACAACTCAATGTAGCAAGAACAACTTCCTAAGGTCATATTAAATCCCAGGGTTTGAAGAACAAATGGAAATATGTGCTTTATCCATGGGCAACTCATTGTGCTGCCAATACAAAGAAAATACTTTTCCCTTCCTCTTTTTGGGGTATATTTGATAATTTTTTTTGTCTTTTTCAATAATTTTGAAAAAAGAATAAAAGAATGTTACATTACAAAGGAGGGATGAGTGTTGAAAACATTCAAGTTCGAGGCGCAAAGACAAGACTGATGTTCAAAGTAAGGACACTCGGGAAAAATCCCTTCTGGGGCCAAAGGTGTCAGGACGTAGAGGCAAAGTGCTATAGGGCTTGCGTATAAGGCATGCTTCAGATGGTTCAGTTGAGAGAAACATGGAGCCAAAATTAGGCCAAAGATGCAGGTATACAAATGCAGTTAACAAACCACACAATGGTAATGTCCTTCAATGTAATTTTAACGAGCCCAGAGAAGGTAAGCTCGACGATTTTTCATATTTAGAGAGTTTGAAAAAACGTAAAAGGAGACTCCAATGGGGTACCTTTTTCAAAGGTAGTCTAGTCGGTTCGAAAAAGGTGTAAACTAGCACTGACAAGATGTCTATTCAAAACCATTTTAATGAGTGTGATAAAGACAAGATCACTCGACCATTTTTTCATTTTTAAGGAGTCTGAAAAAAGCTTAATTATGGACTCTGTCAGGAATGTTCTTTTGGACCATTTTAACGAGTGTGAAAGAATAAGGTCACTCGATGATCTTTTCAATTTTAGGGAGTCTGAAAAGAGCTTAACTAGGGACTTCGTGGGGGTTCCTTTTTCGTAAATTTAGTCCCTCAGGCCCGAAAAAGGGTTAAAATTATACTTGAGGGTACTCTTCTAGGGATCCGAAGCCTCTAGAGTATACCTTTGTTCGTACAGTTGACCGTCTGGACCAAAAAAGGGGTAAACTACCACCGGATAGAGATGACTTCAAATTTCAGTTTAACGAGCGTGAAAGGCCACAAGATCGCTCGACAATATTTTCATGTTTAGAGTGTCTGAAAAGGGCTTAAAATAAGACACGTTATGTTTTGGGAGTCCCGAGGGTGAGGTCAAGAGTGATGAGGATTCATGCAAATGAGGCTAAAACTCATAATTAGGAAAAACTAAAAGGACTCCCGAGCCTACAGTAATTAGTGACAGCATGGACACCATAATGCAACTAGGATCTACTTAGGGCATCCATATTCCGGTAAGCTCTACCACCAAATTGTGACACTTCTAAAGCAATAATGATGGTTCTGTGTCATAACTTGGTGGGATCGATCCTATGACAAAGGGATAAATACAACGAGATACAAAAGTAGGGGTGGAAACCTAACTTATATGCTCAAGTTGACCATATGAGATTTTTACCCACGGACCGTCAAAAGTGACCCAAAACCCCAAAAAATGTCCTAATACCTAAACATAACTTTCCATAGAAACTGTTGAATCACTCTAAATGGGTTTCAATTTAGAGAAAATGATAAGGGGGGCCAAAAAAGTGACAAAAATGGGCCAAAAAGTCTATATATAGAAGCTGGCAGCTCATTATCACCATTGCTGATTTGGAAATTGACTCTGGAGCAAAAAACCCCCTTTGATAAAAGTGGTGATTCCGGGAGCTACAATGGATGAAACAACCATCCGTCTGGACCACGTAAGTATAAACTAACTCCTCTTTCCTTTTAATTCTTCATTTATGCATTTAATTTGTTTTTTTGGGGGGGCATCGACCTTTAAAAGGTCGGCCCTAGGTCCACGTGGGTTGTCCTATGACAACTCTTGTGTACACTAGCTCTGTCTTATGTCAGAGTGCGTGTACACATGACTGCCATCACAACAACCCACATGGACCCTCCCATGAGTGCAATTTTTTTTTAAAAAGAAAGGCCTAACCCTCTAAATTTTTTTCCCATGTGCAGGATGTATGTGCAATGGAGAGAACGAGAGCACAAAGATATTAGTGCACTAGTTGGGGAATACCCTAACATTGTGGCGGTGGTAATGCAATGTGGCTTGCTCAAATTTTCTCTGTGTCCTTTCATGAGAGCACAACCTAGGCTACTGAATGCCTTGGTTGAATATTGGCACCCTGACGTAGAAGCTTTTATGTTAGAGGGGAAGTCACTAGTGCCCACTACAGAGGATATATACTTTTTGACTAGCCTCTCTAGGAGAGGAGAACCAGTCAATTTCTAGACATTTCTTGTTGGGCCTCACAATATATTGGAATTGATAGGACTTCATTGTGAGGCAGGTAGAGACCGATCGAGCTCGCAGGTGCCAATAAGTAGGATCACTGATTTATCACTGCAGGCGATTGTGTTTCTTATCGGGTGGATGAATGGTTCTGCGACTCTACATTAGGTGTCTCATGCACAGATGAACTGTGCATTCCATGGATTAAATGCGCAGATATTTGAATGGAGCACTACACTACTGGATTGTAAGAAGAGGCAGCTGATAGATTTTTGGTTGCGGACGTAGAGGAACTTCGGGTTCAGGATGATTCTATGCTCTTTCTTCTTTGAAAGAGTTCCTTGTTGGAAAATGTTTAACATATAGCGTATGCTTGTCATTGATGGCAAGTACAATAGTGAAGATGGCAAGATCAGAATGTGCATCGATGGACAAACAGGAACAACGTAGGCTCAGGAGGAATTAGTGCAGAGTCGAAATTCTTCCAAGTAAGAAGGATGTGTAAACTTGGAGGAGAAGCATCGCTGATCGTTGGATCCCATTCAAAATTCTCGACAGCATGAGGGCCGTCAGATCTGAATAAAAACAAGAAGAGAGGATTTGGTGTTAAAGGTCGCGAGGCGCGAGAAAGCGAGGCAGTGAAGTGGCGAGAAGATCAGGACCGTCCATCTGGGAAGGACGTGTGGCAAAGATCAGAGAGATCTCGCGAACTCGGGGGTTCGTAGGATAAAGGCCCAAGTATTGGGTGTTCAAAGTCGTGAGGCACGAGGACACGAGGCAGCGAAGTGGCGAGAGATTTATAGCCGTCCATCTGGGGGGACAGGTGGCGAGAGATCGAGAGATCTCGCGAACTCGGGAGTTCGCAGGTTGAGAGTCCAAACATTGGGTACTCCAAGTCACGAGGTCGCGAGGTAGCGAGAGAAGGCCGTCGGATCCGGATCACAGGAGGACCGTTGGATCTGCGCGGGAGATCACACGTGGCGAGAGATCGTCATCTTGCTTACTGGAAAGTCAAAGGAACAGTGAGATGCGAGATCGCGATTTAATCAAGGACCGTTGGATCAAGAGGACACGTGGCGAAAGATCGTCATCTCGCTGATTGGAAAGTCAAAGGAACAACGAGATGCGAGATCACGATTTAACCAAGGACCGTTGGATCAAGAGGATGCGTGGCGAAAGATCAGAGCACCATAAAGCTCCATCTCGGAGTTTTGCCTATTGTGACTTGGAGTGACGAAAATCTCCATCTTAGGATCAGCAAGATGCGAGATCACGAAATGATCCTGACCGTCAATACATCAAAAGATATGGACCGTTGATCTGAGCTCCATCTCGGAGTCTCGCCTATCACGACTTGGAGTAACGAAAATCTCCAACGAAGGAATAGCGAGATGCGAGATCCTGATGAGATCAGGACCGTTGATTCACCAAGATCATGAACCGTCGATCAGGGTCGATGAAGATCAAGAGTTCGACTATCTCAGAGAAGACGAAGAGTCTTAAACTGCCAGAGAGACTGAGGAATCTCAGTATAACATACAATGATGCTGGACACGTGGGGCGAACCACCAGAGAAGCTGAAGAGTCATGATGATAATCAGACAGAGCACTCGAGAGGTGGAGGATAACGATACAGAGTCAGCATGCAGAGGCATTGCGAACACTGCATGCACAAGGTGCACAGAAGCTATAAATACACAGTACAGAGAAGAGATGGAGTTGTTGTTGTTGTTAGAGTTTGCTATGGTTGTTGTTGTTGATGGTGATTCTTGTATGAAGAAGGAGGAGAGTGCAGCAGCTGAATGGCATAGAAGAGGATCTGTGCAGTGAATGGACATGGCGCACAGAGCATAAAAAACAGAAGAACAGATAGCGCAAGTCATGTGTGCAGGAAGGCAATGAGGCAGACAGAGCAACGAGATGCAGAAGAACAGTGATAAGTCGGGTAAGCCATTGTTGAACATTATATCACTGTAATAAGTTTCAGAAGCAAAGATTTATATTTCAGGGTGGTTGGGTGGTGCTAGGGAGGACTGTTGTCCTCAGAGGTTCAAGTGGGTGCTTGAACATAGGGAGTTAGTGCTTCCTTCTAGTTGGTGCTAGAGAAACCAGGGAGTTGGTGCTTCCTTCTAGTTGGTGCTAGAGAAACCAGGGAGTTGGTGCTTCCTTCTAGTTGGTGCTAGAGAAACCAGGGAGTTGGTGCTCTCAGCAAGTTTCAGCTTGCAAAACAGAGGTTGTAGCCTCATTATG
>ML779216.1:443758-468447 GCA_009831015.1 Picea engelmannii
AGAGGTTGTAGCCTCATTATGAGTTGGTGCTCATATGTATGATAATGTAAAGAATGTAACTATTACTTATCATATAAAGAAAAAGAGGTTTTTACCCTGTATGGTTTTCCTCAGAAAATGTCTGTCTTTGTGTTTCTCATATATGTGACTGATGCTGAATGTGCCATTGTTTATTTCCCTGCATTATTGTGATCATCATTTAGTGTTTCAGCAAAGAGTTTAAAAGAAGCATAATTGTTTAAGCTCAGGTACAACTGATTCACCCCCCCCCTCTCAGTTGTCCAACATTTCTAGTTTCAATCCTCAAGTGGTGGTACGAGGACATCAGGCCTCTCTTCCTGCGGTTTGCAGATGGGCAGTGTTGTTGCCACGATAGGGTGGTTGAAGGACCAATGAGTCCTTTGATGATGACTTCTTTGCTTGGTTGTCACGACAGATCCCAACCATATAGGATTATCCTTATGCTAGGATTGATTTCTCGAGAGATCCCGAGATCCCTACACCTCCAGGCGAGGAGCGAGGTGAAATGGGTAAGTTTGCATCATTTGTTTTTTTGTTGTGAAACATATATAGTTTTTTTGTTGTTTTTTTTATATATCATTTTTTTTATATACCAGAGTATTTGATAGATATGTGTCTATTGTGTGTAGATGTGGGACCCTCACGACCTACAGATTATGTGAGGAACAGGCATTGTCCTCGGCCAGGGGTCGCACCTACCGCTGCAGGGGGACCAGCAACACCAGGAGAGCTTCTAGCTGGTGAGGCTGAGAGGGTTTTGAGACGATTTGAGCGAAATTTTACCTCGCTCAATCGCACCATCCCCAAGGTAGAGATTGAGGATCTGCCACCATCTATGCAGCCTCATGTAGTGGGGGCACCACGAACGTGGGTCCGAATGTTTAAGCATTTGGCAAACACTATTGATTATTACAACAGGGCCCACAGGCCCTGACCTTAGTTATTCTAGACTTTGATAGCTCCACTTGTATATAGTTTTTGAGGGAATAAGCCCCATGACTCGTTACTAGTCATATTGTTTGAGGCGCTTGTGTCTACCTATGTACTCTGGTGATTAGGATATTATATATGGATTTTTATGTCTTTTGGGTTCTTATGGATCATATTTGCCTTTAAAAATGTATTTACATGTTTATGTGTATGTCTTTTTATATGTGTGCGAGATGCCAGTCTAAAATTTGATTAGCTAGAGTATCTGTAACTTGGTTTAATCTCCTAGGAACATGAAAATATGTAATATAATCAAAGCTTCGTTCTAAGAGACGTACCCTAAGGAATTGTCGGTGTAAAGTTGGATCATGAACACGGTAGACTCTATTTAACTGAGACACAACCAACTGAGCATCTAAATGGACTTGAAGATGAGAGATACCAAATGACAGGGCGTCACGAAGCAACTCAATAACTGCACTGTACTTGGTGACATTGTTTGTGGTGTTGCCTAAACATATTCCTCCTGAAGATAATAACTGGCCCTGAGGTGTAAAAATTACCCAAGCTGCGGAGGCAAGCCTCCGAGTGTGCTGGATAGCACCGTCTGCATACCTAATGAACACCTCTAATTCACTTGACATCTTCCATGACAACAAAATATAACATAAAAAATGACACGTCCAGAATACTAAAAGAAACCAGAAAGTATTAATACAAAGACTATACATATGTTACAAAAAGTTACCCAAGGTGACCTACCTATGAGTAATACTTCTTGAGGTAGAGCCCATTTCTAGGCTCTTCCAAAGAATTTTCCCTCAAAGTCAACCAGACGATAAGCGCCCTTTTTTAGAACATCTTTTATGATGAAAGGTCTGAACCACATGGGTTTGAATTTGCCTACCCCCAGGTGGTCCTTATCTTGGTCATAGACCAGGACAAGGTTGCCTTCAGAGAAAATCCGAGGACGAACGGACCGATCATACTGACACTTGAATTTTTGTTTGTGAGCCTCGTTGGCCAGGGCCACATCACGATGCTACTCATTGAGCTGCTCAAGGTATAATAACCATTCTCCAAGTGGAGAAGTGTCTGGAAATAACTGTACTGCCAATTTTAGGGACATGATCTGACATTCTATAGGTAAGACTGCTTCCAGCCCGTAAACGAGTTGAAAAGGTGAGAAACTAGTTGCAGTCTTAACAGACGTTCGGTAAGCCCATAATGCCGAGTATAACATCAAATGCCAATTTGACTTAGCTGAGTTGATCGTTCACTGTAGGATGGTCTTAAGAGATTTATTTATAGCTTCCACCTAACCATTTTCTTGGGGATAGTAGGGTGATGAATGTTATTGCCGCAACCCAAGATTTGATGTTAATTCAGTCATCATTTGGTTCTAAAAGTGAATTCCATGGTCAGTGACAATCACTCTCGGGATGCTGAACCTTGCTATTATCTGGTTAAATAAAAAGAGAGTTGCAGTCTCTCCATCATCTTTAAACGTTGGCATAGGTTCGACCCACTTCATGAAGTAGTCTATAGCTATAATGATATAACAATGCCCCCTTGCTAAAGGAGGGTTGCATGTAGTGTAATAAATCCCCCACTTGGTGAAGGGACCAACTGTGATGATAGGAAACATGGGAGAGGGATGTGCCCTCATCTTCCGAGAGAAGATCTGACACTGGTGGCACTTCTTAACCGATTCGATACAATCTTTGATTAGTATCGGCCAGAAGTAACCTGCTCGTAAAATATTTTGGGCTATTGCCAACCCAGAAAAATGACTGCCACATGCTCCGGTATGGAAATCATTAAGCACGATAACTGCTTCTTCACGAGTGAGACATCGGCGCAGGATGCAGTTTACACCTATTCGATACAACATATCGTTGAGTATGAGATAATTATTAGCATGATGGCGTATACGGCGACGCTCATCACGAGAAGCAGAGGTGGGGTACTTCAAAGTCTGGAGATAGACAAGTATATCTCCGTACCAGGGATCTGAAGACGTGATCAAAAACATATCTCCTCTGATAGGCGATTCTTCGGGCATAACATCACCTGACTCATCCGGAAGTTCCGAAATAAGTTCTGCGAAGACCAGTGACTTTTTGGATTTCACCGAAATGAAATGTAAGTTGAATTCGTGGAGGAAGACTATCCATCTACTGATATTTCCACCTATTACCCATCATTTCAACACGTATTGAAATAAATTCACAATGGCAATGATCGTGGTCTTGTGAAACAGAACATAATGACGGAACCGTTGAACAGCATGGATTGCTTCCAATGCAAGTTTTTTGATATGAGAATAATTGAGTTCCGGTCCGACGAGGCCTTGACTCAGGTAATAGATCACATATTCTGAGAGAAAATCATCTTCCTGAACTAAGACCATGCCGATGGTTGACTCTATTGCATCCAAGTATAATAAGAAATCTTTGTTATAGTTGGGTGGTTGAAGCAGAGGGGTAGTTGTGAGGGCATGTTTCAACGCTTCGAAGGAGCATTGAGTGACATCACCCCAATGAAAAGGAACATCTTTCTTCAGTAAGTGCATAAATCCCTTCGTGATCTCAGCGTAGTTGGCGATGAAACACCTCAAAAAGTTCGCCTTGCCCTGTAGACTCTGAAGTTGAAGGATTGTGTGTGGGGGAGGAAATTGAACTATTGCCTCAACCTTCAGAGGATCGACCAGGATCCCTTTTGTTGACACTATGAAACCTAACAAATGTCCCGATGTTACACAAAAGCTGCATTTGTTTGTATTCAAGCGAATCTAGAAGTAGCGACATCGCTCAAACGTAATTCAGAGGTGTGTGGGATGATTCGTTCTCTTGCAAGATCAAGATGCTAAGTCATCTAAGTAGGCCTCAACTATATGCTTGAGATCATGGAAAGCAAAAGACATGGACCGCGGAAAGGCCGCTCCAGCATTTTTGAGACCAAAAGGCATCTTACGATACACAAATGTACCCCATGGACAAATGAATGTTGTTTTGTGCTGGTCTTCGGGTTTGATTTGTATCTGATTATATCCCGAAAAACCATCCATGAAGGAAAAGGCCTTGCAACCTGCACATTCATCGATTATCTGGTCAATGAATGGTGTGGGAAAATTATCTTTTGGATAGGCCTTGTTTAAATCACAGAACCATACAAATGTGAATTGTGCCTTGTTTCTTGTTGACCAACACTGGATTTTACACCCATTGGGTCAAATGGATAGGATAGATAAAGCCGGCTTTGAATAGTTTCTCAACTTCAACCTTAATGGCTGTTGCTTTCTTGGGATTAACTGGATGAATCTTTTGTTGAACTAGCTTGGCATTAGGATAAGTTGTGATTTCACGTTCGACTATTTTTGGATCAATGCTTGGCATTTCCTCGTAAGACCAGGAAAAAACGTCGTGAAATTCTTTAAAAATATCTGTGTAGATTTGAATCTCTTTGGGGGAACAGTCATCTCTGATGAAAACATTCTCCATGATGCCAGTGTTTCTGGAGATATTAATCAGTATAGTTTCAACGATAGTTTCCATATTACCCTTAGCATAAAACTCATGTGTAGCTAAGGGATTACTAGGACAAGACCTATCTCCAGTCATAGTCAAGGTGAATTCTCCTGCTTCGATTCTACTTAACTTTGGTAGGAAGTATGATCTGTGATGGAGATCGTCCCAGGGTTTGTCTAGACTAGTCATTGCTTCAATTATTGCTTTTCCAGAGGGCAAGACTAAGTCTAATGAATCAGTATTAGCGAGAGAACATTGAGCCCAAATAGGCTCTAGAATCGGATCTAACTCTTGTGTAGGAGTTGGATCGGTGTCGTCCGAAGCTCGCTGGACTAAAGAGTATGCTACTTCGGCTACAGACAAGGGCATGGACATGAAAGGGTGTCTTGTCTCTTCCATTGTGGTCGATGGGGAAGGGAGTATCCATAGATCATTGAAGTAAGCCATGCGAAACGATGAAACTTGGAAAATATCAACCTTATGGTTGTCTGATATGACCTTGACATTGCCTTGAGGGGGCGGGTAATTGAAGGTACCCATCAAAGATGGGCACAAACCAACCCTTATGTTGACTATGCCCGGTTGAGGATTATCAATCATCAGGACCGCAGATGCCCCCAGTGAAGCATCAGGTGTGGAGAAAGACAATTGATCAATGGTCACAATCCGGTCCTTGTGTGGAAACAACAAGACCCAAAAAAATGTAGCAACCACTACTTGCATGGCATAAGTCCAACTCCTTCCTAACAAGAGATTGTAGTCAAGGGATGCATCGACTACTTCTACCTCGACGCACATGGTCTTCCCTATTAATTGCATGGGGAAAGAGGGAATTATTCCATGTGGTTGGAACAAACGACCTTCGAAAGAAGTGAGAAGAGTAGGTGACGGAGAAAAAACAGGCTTTCCAATGGCCTTCCAACATGCCAACGACATGACACATGTAGAGGCGCCCTCATCAACCACCGTGCGGAAAATGTTCTGAGTAAAAGTTTTCGTGGGGTAGGCCACTACTCTCTGAAACACTATGTGGTAAGGAAGACGAGGTTTTAAGTCGGTTGTATCTAGTATGATTGTACCTAAATTACAAGTCTCGGCAGATCCTAAAGTGGCTAAAAAATATTTCCTTTGGGAAGGGCAGCTTTGGAGGACCTCCAAAGCAGACATCACATAAGGGGTTTGAGACAAATCCTCCACCACATAATAGTTCTGGGCGGCCCTTGCATTTGGGTTGTGAGAATCTTTCTTGAATGAACCTTTTGGGATGCGTGCCATTGTTTCACCCAAACTATTCTCGATTTGAAGAGGAAGAGATGGGATTTCAGCTTCTTTGCCCTTCTCAGAAGTTCTTGGTTTAATGTAGTCATGTGCTCTAGTTGATATAAAAGCATCACCTTTCATCATATACACATTCGCGAATGCATGATTATTCAAATACGGAGAGGGTCCTTGACTGCCCCCCTCCGTGCTTGTAGAGGCTTGGGTTAGGTTTTGCCCATGTTGAAATGGATTGGTTAACACGATAGGCTGTTGCTGTGTCACAAACGTTTGGGCCTCTACAAGCCAAGGACATTGGTGGGTCAGGTGGTCTTCCACGCATAGATTGCACGGATACCTCGCCTTCCGTTTCTTAGTTTTTCCCCTGCCAACATTATTAGTGGGTTTCTTATCCCCCTTACCCTGATGCGGAAGAAGTTCTTGGGTTTGTCCCCTATGCAGGAATAATACCCTGCGTAGGAATAGGTTGTTCGTAATCGGGGTTGCCCCCAGTCGAGAAAGCAGCTGATGAGAAAGTGTTGTTACCAAATGCACCGAACAAAGAAAATGGTGTCGAACCTACCGACATATTATGAGAAGGTGGTCCTTGACTCCTTGCTCCAAATAAAATATGTGTGTGGGTGGCCCAACGGATTGCTGGTGGGTGCCACTGAGCGAAGGGGATGAAGGAGGTATATGACCTCCCCCATAAGGGAAAGCATTAAAAGGAGCTAAAGTTTCCCCCATGTGTCCTTGCAGAGGAGCGTTAGAGCTCCCTACCCCCAGACCTAAAGTCTGTAAAGTGGAGTAGGAAAGTACAGGACTTGTACCTAAGCTAGACAACTCGTATGAGAATGGAGGGCCTGTCGCACTCTGTGTGAAAGGGGTAGTGGTCGTCGCCATAGATGGGATTGGACCACTACTTGAGGTAGAGGTGGTCAAGACCATGGTGGCTCGGACTGACGACAGTGGGTTAGGAGGTTTTATACCCCCTATGGTTACAACCGTAGTGGGAATTGAAGAATTCCCAGAAGAAGTGATAGCATTTGTTTACATTGCTACATGCGACACTATCTGACACTCGTAAGGATGAATTTGTACAATGATAGGTGCCGAAAGATGAGTGTTTGGAGTTTTGAATGGACCAAGAGCTTCCGATCCAAGGTCTAAAATGGTCGTTTCCTCCGGATGTTGGTCAGGTACAGTTTCTTGTGACGTGGTCACTTCAAAAGACCCTTATTGGTCTAGCTTTCACCTTAGTGGTGGCAGAGGTGGCTCCAGTGTAACCGGTGATAGGCCTAGAAGCCTTCATGACCGACAGAGCTTGTGATCCTCCACTGTGTGAGAAGATTAAAGATGCACTAAGGCTTTCTATTCCTTTTAAAAAAACAACACACACTAGAAAACATCCCTCCAAGATAAAATAAGAAAACACTAAACTAGTTGGAAGAACAATTACAACAACCCACACTAGAGAAACTTATCAGTGCAAGTGAAACTCAAACACGGAAGAGCCCTCCAGGTATACTTTGCAAAGTGTGGCCTGATGTCTGTCCTAGGTACTGTGGTATATCCCCACAGTCACCTGTGTATGTCCCTAAAAAGGATAGGCAACTAGGTTGCCAGCATGCAAACAGTCACCAGGCGGGTATAGACGACAGTTGGGTAGACCACAATGAGTAGGGTATCAAGCCCAAAACCTGTCAAGGGTATCGAAAGAAAGTGGTTTGTAAGACAACTGAGGATCTTGAATAGATTCGAGACCCATGAAGCTTCGTGGAAAATGCAATTAATTAAATCCCAAGACAAGCCCTCTATATGTGTTCTCCACTACGATTGGTTCGGCTTTGGAGGGGTTATCTCTGCTACCTTTCCGCACGCGACCTCGTGTTTATCCCCTGTGTTAGAGGGGGGTCCCAGATAACTTTCATGATATTAGACTTGGACACTCCCTAACTCAGACTCCAATGTTTGATTTAATGGCCTTGAAGAGTTTCCTCTCCAACCTAATTCAAGGCCCTAACCCTAAACTAGTTGGTTGACCCTACAAACATAAAACTTCTAGTGAATTTTAGATTTAGCATTAATTTTTATGGCTTGTATTAAGAGGTTATGAAAGTGAAACTAGTGATGTTTGAAAGATGAAAGAAAAATAAACAAAAAGCTGGAAACAAAATAACTTTTTCTTGACTCAAATCTTAAACAACTTTTCGAACTAAAATTTTTCTAAGATCTTTGAACAACTAACTCAAAGTAGGATTTCACTCGACTAGGAGCTACTTATGATCTAAGTAAACTGTCAAGAACTTATGAAAGAAAATACTTTTCCTGGTTACTAACGCAAACCAACACTATTTAACCAAACAAAGAAACAAAAGTTTTTATATTTTTTATTTGAATGCTCACAAAGAAAAAAGGAAAAATATCAACAAGTAAAGACCAAGAAAACTTCCAACCTAAGCGTAGATCGCAAAGAGTCACTTTAAAAATAACACACAAGCAAATTAAAACTGGACTCTCACACTTGTCTAAAAACCCTATAAAAAGAAAATTTTGAGGAAAACTTCTTAATAAAAAAGAAATCTATTGCTGTGATCAAACCTAAGTTACTGACTGCTATGACAGAGACCCAAAAACTCGAGAGGTATAACTCTTGTCAAAGGAAAGGATGACTGCCTCACCTTAAACAAAAATTTTCTCCACAGGCATGCTATTGACAGTTCAATAGCAAGCGTGTGCACGTGAGCTATGTAAATTCAAGGCGCGTGTACATGCGTTCTGGCCTTATACAGGCCATGTGTATCTCTGAAACTCTAAGACAAATGAAAAGCCAAGAAATCCAACCTAGGCAGAGACTATTGGTACTGAGAACTAGGATCTCTTGAAGAGTCAGACACTTACTTTAAAAGAAAAAAGAAAACAATTCAAGGAAAAATTCATAGAAAAAACCAATTTGAGGTGAAACCTAAGCTATAGACTGCAAACAGCAAAGACTAGAAAGAGTTCTAGAAAACCCCTGAAAAGGATTATTTCTGACAGGGGAGAGGATGACTACCTCTCTAAAAGAAATTTTCTGGAATCATACACATGACTGACACTTCCTCAGCTATCGTGTACACGCGGGCTGTGTTAAGGTAGGGCACATGTACATGTGTGTAGACCTTATGCAGGCCGCATGCACCTCTGTGGGTCTAAAAAAAAATGCAGCCGAGCAAAGAAATAGAGAAACTAGTATGGAAGACTAGAAACTCTGTAAGCTCAGACTTTTGGAGAAACTTTAAGAACAAGGAATGAAACCAGTTCTTAAAAATACCCAAGAAAAAACATTCCCAGAAACCCTAGAGATCCCCAGTATGGTCGCCAATTCTGTTGTGGGTGGGAAATCCCTCCTACAGACTAGAACTAAGGGTTTTATCATGCATGCATAAATGAACTAAAGATTCTTACTTTTTACCATCTTCCCATGCCTAAAACCCCATTACTCATATGTAAATACAAGGCTCAAGGGGTCAAGTTGACGTACCTTATTTTTTGTGTTTGATGTCGATCCCTTTTCGTGCTTGGTCGTTCTTTCACTACAACTCTCCTCCCAATGCTGACCTTCATTCACAAAAGACAAACAAATAACTCCACATGCATTTGATCTATGAACTAATGGGTTATATATTTAATCAATGGTGTAATCAATATTCAAATAATGACAATCTCATATCGTGGGACGGGAAAAACAATTCTTTTATTAACTTCACAATGATACCTTACAATGATAAAGTCGGCTATTGCTCCTGGGCTCTTCTTCCACTGTCTTCCAACTGCTTTTCTTTATACTTCTCTTTGCACAAGGATGGCTAAAGGTTGGGACAAAGGGAATTCTCAATCGGGTATAGTTTCTTTACTATGATTTTCCTCCTCTCAAATGGGACCCCTACCCCTTCTTTTATAGGTTAGAAGGAGCTAGGTATTTGGTCGAATGACTGACCATGCATGACCAAAAGGTTTAGTTAACTTACCCAAATATGTGTGTTCCATCAACAACTTTCCTTTTTTTGTGCTTTTGTAGATACACGTGGTCTCTCTTTGGCCAACTAGCATGTACATGCATGCAGTAATGGAGCAGGGTGCGTGGGCCTTTATAAAAAGGGTTTTTAAGAAGAGTTGTTTAGTAGTGTTTTGGCAAAGAAGGAATATGGGATGGCTTGATGCTAGGTAAGCATGTCTGGTGTAAATTAGGGTTATAACACTTCTTTCCCCTTAATTATTAAAAACAAGAATTTTTTTTTGGCTTCGCCCATGGCCTTAATGCTGGGGCTGTTACATATGGTATCAGAGCGAGGTTCAACCCATGACTTGGGATCGCTACAACTTTCGTTGATATGATTGATTATAATGTTGCTAATTGAGTTGACTTGTATTCATGTAGGTAATCATGGTTAGAGGACATTGCCGAGGCAAATGACAGGGTGCTAGGGGAGGATGCATGACACCTCTAGTAGCATCCATGCCTAAGGGGTCTAACCCCTAGGGAGATGAATAGGTTGTCGGGAAGGCGCAGATAGTGGTGGGTGATGTGGTTGGTATGATGAGGTATTTTCAGTGGATGTCTGACGCACTGATCAACCATTTGGATAGAGATGAGGCCAGGGCATCGACACCCCCTGAGGGTCCACCGCGCACTTTGGTCAGTACTTGTAGCTTTCACCGTGAACTCAAGAAGGTCAAATTTCTTGAGTTCTTTGGTGCCCCAAATAACACAACTACCAAGGCATGGTTGGAGCATATGGTGATGTGCTTTGCAGTTCACGAGTATACCTCCAACATGAAGTTCTGCAAGGTGGTCTCAACTGAAGGGGAGCGCTCTTCTATGGTGGAAGACGCTCCTACCACAGTTGAACATGGCCGTCAAAGACATGTCATGGGAATTGTTTGAGGAACGGTTCCGAGAGAGGTACCTATAAGAGGAATTCATTGAGTGTCAACTCAATGAGTTCAATGCCTTATGACAGGGTGACTGTACGGTGCTCAAGTACGAGGCCCATTTTATGGAGCTGATCCGGTATGATCTGCATCTTAATACTTAGAAACTTAAGGTCAACAGGTTCGTGTTCGGACTTAATAGAAACATACATGCAAAGGTTAGGATTTTGATGCCTCAAACCTTTCATGATTCCATCCAGAAGGCCCTCATAGCAAAGGAGGATCTTATCAGTGGGGGTCAGACTAGGACTCCAGTGAGACTAGCAGGGAAGGTGTCATCTGGTGCACAACAACATCAAACACCAACTAGACATATGCCAAGATATCGTGTCTTCCAGAGGGGATCCACCTTCACTACATATCGATGATCGACGCCTCAACAATGGACACCTTATCAAGGACCACAACATCAACAACAATGTCGATCACAACAACAGTTTAGGCCTGTTCAGCAGAACAGACCAGGATTCCAAGCGAGTGGGCCATCATCTTCTACTTCAGGTACTAGGACTACTAGGCCAAAGAAGGGGTGTCGGATGTGTGGGGAGCCACACTACCAGTGCGAATGACCTGTAGAGAGGAATAGAGCATCTAGATCATCCAGACCCACTACCATGGGAGATTTGGACAAGGTCCATTGGATTCATGCAACGGTGAATAACCGCCAGGCAGAGCATTAGTCGACTGTGCTTGAGCGACAGGTACCATCGTTGACCAGATCCTTAGTATTTTGATAGATCCTGGTGCTATCGAGAGTTTCATTTTTGGTGCAGCACTAAAAAGGATTAAGGTAAAGGCAGTTGAACAAGATGAGTTTAGCTTCGTAGAGATGGCCTCGAGAGCCAAACAAAAGGTTGGAGGAAAGGTTACGGGCTATATCCTTAACCTGGGAGAGTTTTTCACCAGGGCCAACCTATACGTCACAATCTTAGGATGTTATAACGTTGTGATCAATATGGACTGGTTGGAATCGCATGAGGCGATACTCAACTGCTAGACAAAATGGCTGATCTTGGTCGATGATGAGGGACAAAGACATGCGATTGTAGGCCGAAACCAGGGAGTTTCCCTGAGGTTCAACTCTTGTATCTTCGGAAGAGCATGCGCAAGGGATGTAAGCTTTACACGATCCTTGCGTTAAACAAGAAGGGAGTAGCAGAAGGTCTGGAACACCTTCCTGTGGTAAGAGAGTTTGCAGACATCTTTCTAGAGGAATTACCTAGGATGCCTCCGAAGAGGGAATTGGAGTTTACCATAGACCTAAAACCGGGGATTGAACTGATTGCGAGAACGCCTTATCGGATGTCGACCCCAAAGTTACATGAGTTGAGAATGCAACTGAAGGAGTTATTGAACCCGAGACTGATACGTCCAAGTGTGTCATCATGGGGTGTGGCTATTATTTTCATACAAAAGAAGGATAGGTCATGGAGGTTCTGCATTGACTACCGTCAATTGAATAAGGAAAAAATCAAGAATCAGTATCTGTTGCCGAGGATTGATGATCTGTTTGATCAAATGAAGGGCACGACGATATTCTCAAAGATAGACTTGCAATCAAGATACCACCAGTTACAGATTAAGGAGGATGATGTCCCTAAGACTGGCTTTAAGATGAGGTTTGGACATTACGAGTTTACTATTTTACTGTTTGGACTAACAAATGCCCCAGGGTTATTCATGAGTTTGATGAACGGGGTGTTCTGCGAGTACTTGGACAAGTTCGTCCAAGTATTCATTGACGATATTTTGATTTACTCTCGGATGACGGAGGAGCATGAAGAGCACTTGAGCTTGGTACTATAGTGTTTGCGAGAGCACAAATTGTATGGGAAGTTGTCCAAATGCTCATTTTATCAATCAAGGATTCACTACTTGGGGCATGTCATCTCTGACGAAGGTATCGCCGTGGATCCAACAAAGGTCGAGGCTATTATGGAATGGCCTGCACTGACGAATGTCTCAGAAGTGCATAGCTTCATGGGTTTAGCAAGATACTATCGATGGTTCATCGAGGGATTTTCGAAGATAGCAAATCTAATCATAGAATTGCAGAAGAAAAACAATAAGTTTTTTTGGACCAAGAAATGCGCGGAAGCATTTCGGAGGCTCAAGGAGCTGTTGAAAACAACACCAATACTAAAGGTCCCTTACATGGATGTGGAATTCTTGGTATGCACTGACGCATCCAAGGAAGGCTTAGGCAGAGTCTTGATTCAAGACGGATGAGTGATCGCTTACATCTCGAGGAAACTGAGAAGGCATGAGGAGAACTATGCGACACATGATTTGGAGTTGTTAGCCATCATTTATGCCTTGAAGGTTTGGAGACACTACCTTTTTGGACAAAAAATTGAACTAAAGACAGACCACTGTGGACTGCAACACATCTTTACGCAAAGCGACCCGAATGCATGACAACGACATTGGTCGGAATTGATAATCGAGTACGACTTCCATATTAATTACATAAAAGGAATAGTGAATCGAATGCCAGATGCTTTGAGTCAGAGACCACACATCTTTTCGATGTTGCCACTTTAGATGAATCTATGTGAAAATATTTTAACTTTAGAGCCTGACGATGACTAGTACAAAGAGGTCGAGGGTTTTATCGGACAAAACACAATGATGGTACCAAGATTTGAAGGATTTTCATTTGATGAAGATGGTTTATTGAGTTTTAAAAATTGGATTTACATACCACCGAACGACGAGTTGAGGAGCTTGATCATAAGCGAGGATCATAGAGAAGTTTACATGGCTCACTCGGGAGTCATGAAGATGAGGGCAAACCTTAAGCCCTTATTCTTCTAGAAGGGAATGAAGGCAGACATTGTTAACTATGTGGCCAAATGTCTAGAATGTTAGTAGGTAAAGGCTGAACATAGACACCTAGCAGGATTACTATAGACACACACTATTCTAGAATTGAAATGGGAGGTTATTTTGATGGATTTTATTGTGGGATTGCCACTGATGGCAAGGAGACACGACTCAATTTTTGTAGTAGTAGACACTTTGACAAAGAGTGCTCACTTTATTCCTGTGTGTACTACTTATCAAGAACCCGACATAGCTAGAGTTTTCATTAGTGAGATTGTGAGGCTTCATGGCATGCCTAAGAGGATTATATCTGATCGTGGATTTGTGTTTACTGGACGATTTTGGATGAGTTTCCAAGAGGCCTTGGGAACCCAACTTAACTTTAGTACGACGTATCACCTGGAGACGGACGGGCAGACTGAATGAACGAACCAGACCTTGGAGGACATGTTGCACATGTACGTGATAGACCAACAAAAGTGTTGGGAAGAATTCTTTCCATTGGTGGAATTCGCTTATAACAATAGTTACCAAAGCACCATTACGATGGGGCCTTTTGAGTTTATTTACGGGTGACCATGTCGGACGCCTTTGATTTGGGATCGACTTAAGGATAGGGTCCTGGTGGGACTAGAAGCAATCCAAGAAATGGAAGAGCAAATGAAAACAATAAGACAAAGGATTAAAGAAGCACAGGATCGACAGAAGATTTATGCCGATGCACACCATGTCGACCATAGTTACGAGGTCGGCGATTGAGTCTTCTTGCGGGTTAAACCGCATAAGATTTCGATCAAGTTTGGAAAGGGAGCTAAACTCTCTCCTAGGTTCTTGGAACCTTTCGATATTGTAGAGAGAAAGGGGCTCGTGGCCTATCGACTAGCCTTTCCTGATTCTTTGAGGCGTATGCACGATGTTTTTCATGTATCTGTTTTGAGACATTATATTAGTGATCCTACACATGTTATTGACATGAGTTCCTTGCAGGTATCGGACGATTGGGCACTCACGACTGAGTCGATCTTCATCTTGGATCATCGCATTCAACAGCTATGGTGTCGAACGGTAGAGTAGATCAGGGTCTAGTGGGACAGCTATAGTCCGCACTCGACGACCTGGGATGATGCATATGATATGCGCCAATAGTTTCCATTTTTGTTTGATAGATAGACTTATGATACTGTAATACACTTTATTTCAACATTTTAACTGTGAAACTTTGGGATGAAGTTTAGACCAAGAGGGTGTGTATGTAACATCCCTCTCTTGTGCACTGAGCGAACTTATTCTTTGAGGACACTTGCTCACAAGTGATCTAGATTTTATGTTATTAAAACATTGATTTTGATTATGAGGTGTTATGGGTTGATGACTTGTTGTTTTACTGCATTGACATAGACATGTGCTATTGACTCGGTTTTATTGAGTGTGCAGGATCTTGGACCTCGAGGATCCAGAGGCATCGATGGAACCCCTTGGACTCCGGATTGAGTCGGGGAGTGTACCATTAGGGTTTGATTGTTTTATAGGTGATTTTAGTGCATCTGATTAGATGATATGATATGGATATATTCTAACATGATTCGTTGATGATGTAGGCTGACGATAGCTTGCCGACCAAACTCACATGTGGATTAAAAGGGTCACGCATAACTACCAAGAAGTTGAGTGAGAGGTGTGGACAACAGCCCTACCACAACCTACTAGCACTCCCACCATGGATTGAACTGTAGGTTAACGTTTACCTAGTTCGAGAGGACCCATGATGCCGTGAGGGAAGACTACGATAGTCGCTCACGATGATTCTAAGGGGCCCACAATAAGGCAGGGGCCTTATTCCTTAGAGGCCCTTAGTCTCCCACAAGTTCACCTAGTGGAGTATTGACTCTAGGGGTTTTTGATGTCTACCAAGTCAGTCAAGAATCGAGTGGCACCCTTGGAGCACATGGTGCATCCTGAAGGGCACGTCATGCAAGAAAAAATGAAAGAGGCGAGTGGCACCCTTGGAGCACGTAGTGTGTCCTGAAGGGCACGTTGCGTTATTAAAAATAAATGAATGAAACTAGATGGCCTTAGGACTAATAACGTGATAAGAAATTTTTAAAACAAATTCTGTAATAAAATGTCGCCCACTAAAATTAAAGTCTGCATCTAATTTACTAGTGGCAGAATTTTCTCTATCCTTTAAAAAAAAGAAGAAGGGAAAACGAATATATATATATATATATATATATATATATATATATATATATATATATATATAATAAAAAAATAAAAAAATAATTATTTTATTGTATTATGATAATTAAAAGTTAATTTCTAAACCTACCAAATTGAGTTCTAAATGAAAAGGGGAAAGAGGGAAATCTAGAATAATTAGGAAACTAGGAAAAGAGGGGAACATAAAAAGAAAATGGAAACACAAGGGAAAAATCAGAAGTCAAACTTAGTAAGGTATCTACCGTTTAAAAAGTTTCTAATTTGAATTGAACTAGCAAATTAATAATGGGGAAAGTCATTAAAACCTGTAAGAGAATTTGGGGACATCTAGGAGCGATTCTAGGAGTGACTTTAGGTGGGTGAGGGAAATAAGGGAAATTAATTAATTAAGGAAATTAATTTATGGAGGAATGAATGGGATGGGTGACACTTGTACGGGTAGAAATTTTTAGGAATTAATTTTAAAGACTTTAATTAAATGAAATTTTAGGAAAGTAAGGGACTTCGAAACTCTATATAATGAAGGGAGGAGAAGGATGAAGGATATTTTTCTATTTTCGTAATGTTATGCTGCAGAAATCTCTACTTGACTGACTTAGCTTGTGGGAGTTGGGATACCCATCTCAGTGAGGAGTGGTGGCTTGGCCTTGTGAGGCGAGATGGGATCTAGCTGATTCTCTGGTTAGTGTGTGTGGCCTCTTTGCAGCTCAGGGGCTAAGGGGGAAGAAGAGTACCCCTAGAATTGGTTTGGAGGTACCGGTGAAGTCTCGTCAGTCGGTAGGCGGGAGTTGCACGGAGCGCGCAGGACGTCAACTCAGAGTGGGCGATCAAGAAACGGTATGCTTTCTTCATTTTTGTATGGTAGATTGTTGTAGGATTTATTCTTTGGATCTGCATATTTATCCGGGTAAGTAAACTGATTGTCTAGATTGATGACTGCAATTTTTCATAGCCTAGCTCAATGATTGATTGACTCCCATGGCCTTCGTTTCCCCGCATGTCTTGACCGCTCTGTGGTGTGTTGATTGTGATCATTGTGGTTGTTTTTCCTTTCATCCCTAGCTCATCAGTCCTCGCCTGAGCAGTCGGCCAGGAGCCTGGTCTACGGTCGTCCCTTCGACGTTAATAGACCTATGGATCTCAATGCCCTTCTTTTCTGTGCGAGGATGATGAGCGAAGGACGTTCCTTTCATTTGTCTACCTCTGATGGCTATCCTTGGTTGATGATTCGCCTTACGCCTTGAAGTGATTATGTAGCTCTGCCAATTTAATTACTGGTGAAGTTTCTATTCATCCTCAGCTTGTTTTATCTTGTCATTATCTCGTTTTTACCCCATTTTTATATTTTGATGGATCAATTTTAACCCAACGTTTTTGTTCTTGGATAAATTTTAAATCGACGTTGTATTGGTATCCTAGCAATGCAAAAATAATTTATTTTCCCTGTCTGCATATTCATAATTTGTATACTAGAAATGAAAACATTCTGTTATTCCTGTCTGCCAATTTTTGCTTGGCTTGTGATTTTTTTTTTATGTTTTTAATTCATTGAAAATCAATTTATCAATCCGTATCTATGTTCTTTTTCTGGGCTATGATTTCTTTTTCTCATCCCTTAATTCAAAAAAAAAAACCGATTATTTTATCTCTGTCTGCGTTTGTTGGGTACCCCAGGCAAAGAAAAAGATTGAAACCCTTGGCTGCGATTGAACCATGTGTTGATTGACTTAACCCTTCTCTGCGTTTGCAATGTGTAATGACTGTATAAGGACGGGGTCTGCGTTTTGCACTGTGTAATGACTGTAAGGGTATGGTGTAATGACTGTAAACATTTTTCTCTGCGTTTGTTGTTTAAATATTTCATTGTTTCCCTTGATGAAGACTGAGTTTTGCATTAACATTTTTTTGCGAATTGATTCCTGTTAATGCCCACGCTTTGCAAGTGATTGAATGCCCATGGTTTACAATCAAAATCATGACTGTGTTCTTCTATTATAGACTACATTTTTGCTCATTGAAGGTTGGTTGAAATGCTGATTGAATGCCCATGGTTGCAGTTAAAATCGTGACTTTGTTTTTCTACTTTAAAGACCACGAATTGCCCCACCCAGGATGACTGCGTTTGTTGTTTAAAGTTTATGTTTGTGCCAAATAAATTGATGTTGCATTTTTCCTGTGAATTCCCACGATTTGAGGTTAAGATGCATGACTGATTTGCTGTTTAAAACGCCCATGAATTTTCTCTAATAGATTGACTAAGTTTGTTGTTACTCACCCATGAATTTTTCGGTTAAAACTCATGTCTGCATTTTGTTGTTGATTGACCACGTCTTGCCATTAAATTAGAATGCGTTGCTGGGATTGGGCACGATTTGCCACTATTGTGTATTGCGTGTTGATGAGGTGTGATACAACTATTGTTGCCTTGAAAATCGCCCTGATTACTGTTAACGATTTATTCATTGTTATTATTACCGTTATATCAATTTCTTTGTTACTGATATATTGATTGCCTTGTTACTATTATCTTGATTGTTACTGTTACATTAATTGCCTTGTTACAACTTTCTAATTGTTATGTTAATTAAAAATTTAATCGCGTTGTCATTGCTATACTACTTGCTATGATAACAATTGTAAATCGCCTTCTTATTTCTAAATTAACTGTGATGTTAATTGTTACATCAATTGCCTTGTTTTTGCTATAAAAACTGTCATGTAACTGCTATGTTGTTGCCTTGTTAGATTGCTAAAATGACGTTAATAGTTGGCAGTTTCCTTGTCAATATTAATGACAATTAGTATTGTTAGTTCAGTCGATATAGTTAGTCTACATGCTGAGATTAATTACTCATAAGTGTTTTAATGAAATCATTCTACTTTAAGATTGTTAATGTGGTTATTTAAGTTAATGCCTAGTTGGATGGTTATAGACTTGACCATTTAGGTAGTGTTAAAGATTAAAATTTGGTTCGTGAGTAAGGACTAGATTGCAATTTTAGACTCGCTGAGTTGAATTATAATTAAGGATAGAGGGAATTTATAATTATGGTTTTCGTATTGACTACTTAGATTTGCAATATTAATGGTATTAACGGTTTTTTTTGCAGGCACATTATTGTCTAATTGTAACTTGATGTGCCCCGTTAGAATGGAACCCTTTTTAAAATATAATGTAATCATGGACCGGTTAGATTGGGTGATTGGTGGGGTCAGGGACGATGTTGTGTGGACTAGTGTCGCCCCTTGTCTTTGTCCTCTTTTGTCTCGTCAACCTTGTGTGGGGTGGGTATAGTCTCCCATTTAGTATTCGGTTCCTAGCGCGTCAGAGTTTTCCTGAGTCTTGGTCCCTTTTTGTTTTGCGCCACGGTTATTGTCGCGCCTCTCTTCTGGGGACGACATGGTTCCTAATGAGGGGATCATGGTGCGCCTTATGGGTTAGCGATGAATGATATCTTGGTCGGAGTCGGTGCCTACCATGTGAGCGTGGCTAAGCATCGTATGTTAATTTGGGCACACGCATTGGTTCACGTGCCTTGAGGATCTAGTCTTGTTCGTCAATGTCGTTATGTTGGGAAAGGGAAGTTTCCCCTTAGCTTATAGGCATGTCTTATTGCGTGAGGTGGCTAGTCATTACTCTTGGTTATTCTGTGCCTGTTTTGCCTGGTTTCCCTTGTGTCTGTGCATGGTGTCATAGTTGCTTATTCCTTGGGTTGCGTGCTTCTATTCGTCAACTGTGGTGTGGTCAAAATTTTGTCGTCGTTTCCTTCTTGCCAATTAATTCTTAAAAACAAATTATTTTTTTTGGCTTCGCCCGTGACCTTAATGCTGGGGCTATTACACTTTCTCAGAATAGATCTTCAATCATGCTCAAGAGATCCACACCAAAATGATCTCACAAGAAGCTCTCATAAGAATCTCTCTATCAATACTCCAAAAGATATTCTCACAAGAAGCTCTCCATTGATCCACAAAAAGGATGTATTACAAGAGACCATTGCTATATTATTTATACTTTCATCCTCTAGGTCACTTAACCCATTTTTAGGTCACTTAACCCATTTCTAGGTCACTTAACCTAATTTCCTTATTTTAGGGTTAACCACTTTCCATAAATAGAAAGTTCTCCAATACTTTATCATTTAAATATTCCTTATTGATTTTGTCACTTCTCTTTATTATTTAAATAATCCACCTTGACTTTGTCACTTTACTTTATCATTTAAATAATGATTTCTTCTTTTAGGTCACTTTGACTTCTTTGACCTTGGGGGCTTCAAGCCTTCATATGGGGGTCCTTCATCTTCGTAGGGCCATAACTATCAAACCATGAGGATTTATGTGACGTTCCACATACCACCGGAAATGGCATGAAAAACACTATCCAACTAGAATAGTTTCACCAAAAAATACACTGATATTCATCTCATTATTCCATATACAAGCATGGGTCCTCCAACCATTCTTCTAGGATAAATCAATGCGTAAAGCATCTTACCATGAGGGATTTCACCATAATGGGACCACTTTGGAGTTCATCCATTTGTGCACCTTATCAACCATGATAAGTCTAAAATGATTCATCGTTGCATCAATCCACCACTGCATCATAAACATTAACTATGTATCATGTATCAATGAAAACTCATTGATCTATATTCATCATATCAATGACAACTCATTGATCCATCTTCATCATATCAATGACAACTCATTGATCCATCTTCATCTATGCATTCTCATAAAGTACAATACATATTACATTACATCAATGATCAATCAATCTCTTGATATCAATCAATCAAACAATCACTTGACATCAATCAATCAAACCATTGGCATCAATGACAATATGATCCAACAATCTCCCCCTTTGGCATTGATGGTAATACCAACATTGATGTCAACACCAATTACAAATTATTGATGTCAACATGTAGATAAGGCATGCTCTATATCGATAGTCAATGTGACTATCTCTCACAAATGTGACTATCTCTCCCAATCAATAATCATCAATCACATCAATGTGACTATCTCTCCTCCTTTGACATCAATGGAAAAGGGCCATTCTCCTCTTGGGGCTGCTCCCCTTGCTTGAACTTTCCTTGGGGCTTCTCCCCCTGTCTGAGTGCAGATAATCTATCCCCTTTTGAACAAGGGATATCACTATGATGTAATGTTGAATATACATCGAACATACTCCCCTTGTGACCATTGCTCCCCCTGGAATTATTCTTTTGTGCTCTTTCTTCAAATATAGGGCTCTTTTCTAGGTATGCATCTGATAGATATATCCTCCTAGAATCATGGGAAGAAGAATGACTCCCCCTATGGCTATGTCTTCCCTATATTCTCTGCAAGATGAACAATGTGCTACCATATAACGATCCGTGGACCTGTTCATGCATCAAACTCATGCCATACCAAGTATCATGAAGAAAAAGATATGTCAACAATGAAATAAATAATGATGAGAAAAATATCAACCAAGTACATCCTGTACAAAAATGTGTGCTCATCATGCACAACTCCTATGTACATCAACCATGACATCAACATCATGCAATGTTCCAAAAGATATCATCCATGGAATGTGTCAATCATATGCCTCTATCAAGATGCCAACATGTGCATCTACCAATATTCCAACCATGTGCATCTACTAATATGCCAACCGTGTGCATCTACCAATATGCCAACCATGTTCATTTGCCAACATACCAAACAATGTTTCATATCACTCATGATATGTCTCCATCATGAACCAAGTATCATAAAAAAATACCAATTGTTGTGATAATCAAGTAATACCAATGGTGTAGTATCATCGAGCATATGCCATATATGAGTGTACCAAAACATGTACAACATCATGCACCAACACCAAAAAATGATGAATCCCATACTTGTATGCCAAATCCTCCATAAAACATGTGCCAATCAACCTGCTAGTAGGTGCCTCTACCAGTGTACTAGAAACACACCAATCATGCATCAACTATAGATCATCAATGATGTACAACATTATCATCTCATCAACTCACCAACCACATGTCCCAATGTGTAGCCCATCCATATGCCAAATGCATGCATGAAATTTTCCAACAAGTAAGCTTCCAATAATACATCATCAAGATATATCACATAACCAAGGTGCAATAACTTCACTTTTATAACCAACATTGTTCTTCAATAGAAAAATTATCAATCCATACTCATGGGTTAGTGCCATGCACCCAATAATTTATTTTACATCATCACCTTACATAATCCAATATACAATCACGAGAACCTGCAACAAACAATGTCAGAACTTGCAATAAACCATGTCATACCCTACATCACAGAGTTATACCATCACATCAAACTCCAATCCTTATGCATAGCCCTTTTCCTTAGGCTTCACCACATATACACGACCTGCTGCACAGACAACTCACGTATGTACACAACCTATACAAGGTCAGCCTGTGTATGTATGCGACTGATACCACTACCACCCACGTATGCCTCAGTAGATGACACTTTTGAACTTCCCTTCAGTCTTTCATTCTGTTCTGGCTGCTTTGTCTTCTTCATCCACTTGTGTAGATGTCCCTTCTCTTCAGAACTTGAGCTTTGAGCATCCATCTTTTCAAAGATGTCTCCCTTCCTTATTTCATTCCTTCTTCTAGCCATGCTATGTGAAGTCCTCATCATGGAATTTCTTCTTGTGTTCCTGCACTCCTGGGATTTGTGGCCAAATCCACTATAGAAGTAGAATCTAATGGTGTTAGAGTGAACAACAATGTGTCCTACTTGATCACATCTCCAACACCTCATGGTGTTATAAAATCTTACATTATATCTCCTTTCATAAGATCTACATTCAAAATCTTTGTGACCATATCCATTACATGAATAACAATGCCCATGAAAATTACTTTCATACCTTTTCTTTGGTGTCCCAATAATAGCTTCTTGATGTCTTCTTTGCTTTGTTCTTTTGAGATTTTCTTTTCCTTGTGTAGATGGTTGTTTTGCAACATTGTCTTCCTTCTTTGATGGACTTATTTCATGCTTCTTTGAGGTGCTTTCCTTAGCATGTGTATCTTCCTTTTTTTATCCAAGACTTGATTTATCATATGGTGATCTTTGACTTTCCAAGATCTCATCCAAGATTAGTGAGCTATTCAAGAATTTATTTGACTTCTCCACTTTCTTTCTAAGATCAACAATTTCAGCTTCTAAATTACAACATGACTCTTCCTTTTATTTTATTTGATTATTCAATAGTTCCTCTATCCTTTTGGCTTCTTCAATTTGGGTCTTGAGATGGAAAATAGTTTCAAAACTTTTGATAATATCATCATCTACATTCATATCTTCTTTTCCATTCTTTAGTCTAGTGATCTCTTCTTCCTTTTCTTCTAATTGAGTCTTATTTCTCTCTTCTTGTTCTTTGAGCATTCCCTTTAACCTCAAGATGTGCCTTTGACTCCTCCTAAGAAACTTCTTAGTGTTATCTAAAAGATAGTTATAGTGTGTATAATAATGATCACTGCTATATCTATATAAACCCTCTTCAACTTATTTCTGAAGTTCTAATAGATCTTATTCTATTCTTTTCATGGGATAACTACCATCAAACTTCACAGAAACTGTTTCTAGATATTCTTCTTCACTTCAGTAGAAACATTCAACATCATCACTTTTTGAATCATTGCAATCAAGAGTCTTTGGATATTTTTTACCTTCATTTGAATTACTTTCAAGATCATCACATGATTCTTTGCTTTCCTTTGAAATGTTTTCAAGATCTTCCTTTTTGCCAACATCATCACTTTTAGAAATAATGCATTCAAGAGTCTTTGTAGATTCTTTACCTTTAATGATTTTGATGGAGTGGTCTTCATCATATTCTTCCTTGTTTTGATATGTCTCCTCTAGATTTAGCCATAGATCCTTGGTGGAAGTGCATTGTTCCATGCTCTCTTTGATAGGGCTTGAGAGTCCACTAAGAATAGTCTTGAGAGTCAATACATCATTTTTCTTTCCTTCCCTTTGAGCTACAAACTTTGACTTGCTCTTCAAGGGAACCGATCCACCAATGGATACCTTCAAAATTGCTTCTCCCATTTTATTCAAATGTATTCTCATCTCTATTCTCCAAGTAGAATAGTTTTCCTCATAAAGGATTGGTATTTCATCATCCATTTGTGTGTCTGTGGATCTCCTTCAAGCTTGTTAAGGGTTGTAGTGAAGGTCGTCTCTGATACCAATTGTTGGACACACCTACCACACTTAGAGGGGGGGTGAATGAGTGTGGGGCTCTTTTGTTGGACAACTGAGAGGGGGGGGGTGAATCAGTTGTTACCGTGCTTAAGCAATTATGCTTCTTTTAAACTCTTTGCAGAAACAATGAACGATGATCACATTAATGCAGGGAAATAAACAATGGCACATTCAACATCAGTCACACATATATGAGAAACACAAAGATAGATATTTCCCAAGGAAACCCATACAGGGTTAAAACCTCTTTTTCTTTATATGATAAGTAATAGTTACATTCTTTACATTATCATACATATGAGCACCAACTCATAATGAGGCTACAACCTCCGTTTTGCAAGCTGATACTTGCTGAGAGCACCAACTCTCTGTTTTCTCTAGCACCCACTAGAAGGAAGCACCAACTCCCTGGTTTCTCTAGCACCAACTAGAAGGAAGCACCAACTCCCTGGTTTCTCTAGCACCAACTAGAAGGAAGCACCAACTCCTTGGTTTCTCTAGCACCAACTATAAGGAAGCACCAACTCCCTAAGTGTTTCCATCACCAACTGGATGGAAGCACCAACTTCCAATCATACAGGCACCAACCTGTATAACAGAGAACAAGAGTTCTCCCTTGCACCACCCTGCCACCCTGGTTTCTCTGGCTGCAAC
>ML779216.1:475782-490786 GCA_009831015.1 Picea engelmannii
CCCACTCTTGACGTGTCACCTTTTGTATCGTTCTCCACCTGACCATGCAACAAGGCTCGTTCCCTTTAGCCCCTCCTCGTCCTCCAACATCTGTCCATCTCTCGAGTGGTGTAAATTTGCTGTCATCACACGTGGATTGAAATGTGTTGACTACTGCCATGTGTCACTCTGATTCGTGACTTACATGTGCCTGAAATGTTGAATTAGTCAGACACTTGTCATTACCTGGTTGTGCCATGTGTTCCTAGCTGACGTGAGTCGGGTCGACGGTCTAGATCACATCTTGATCTGACAGTTCAGATTCAGTCAGGATTTCACACATCGCGATATCGAGATTCCTGATGTCAATAATCTTTGACATGTCCAACTCTCGATCCCCAAAACTCTGACAAGGACCAGAATCAATGGTCCAGATTCAACCTTAATATGACGGTTCAGATTACATCACGATTTCACATATCGTGATATTAGGATTCCTGATGTCAATAATATTTGACATGTCCAACTCTCGATTCCCGAAACTCCGACAAGGACTGGAATCAATGGTCCATATTCAACCTTAATTTGACGGCTCAGATTACATCGCGATTTCACATATCGCGAAATCAGGATTCTTGTGGTGAATGTTCTTTGACAACTTCAACACTCGATCCTCGAAACTCCGACATGGACTGGAATCAACGGTCCATATTTGATCTTGATTCAACAACTGCGATTTAAGTCGCGATTTTGCATATCGTGAAATTGGGATTCCTGTTGCATTGTTTCTTTGACATCTCCAACACGCGATCCTCGAAAATCCGACAGGGAGTTGGATCAATGGTCCACATAACCCCCTGAGATGGACAATCCTCCTGCTTTCAGGATTTGTGATCCCTCTACTCCTTGCACTTTTAAAGATTGTGCAGGTTTTCCTCGATCCAACCGTGGTCGGACCCTGCGCTCAGATCTGATGCCTCAGATCTATTCTCCTCTTTAATGCCCTCTTCTTGTCTTTATTCAGATCTGACGGCCCTCATGCTGTTGAGAATTTTGGATGGGATCCAACGATCATAAATTCTTCTTGGGCCTTCGATTATTTTGTCAATGTTGCGTTGCCTTCGATCATTCGATCTTCCTGGACTTATCTTCTCTTTGTCTGTTGATCATCGCTGTTGTACTCAAGCCATCATCACTGTTGTACTTGCCAGCGTTTCCTTCGATCATTCGATCTTCCTGGACTTATCTTCTATTTTCCTGTTTATCATCGGTGCTGTACTCAAGCCATCATTACTGTTGTACTTTCCATCAATGACAAGCTTACGCTGCCTGTAAAACATACCAAACATCCTCTGCACTATCTCTTTTGATCTTATCGAGGTTGTTCTGCAGCTTCATCGAGGTTGCTCTGCAACTTCTTCCCAAAATACTTCTGGTGCCCATCTGTTACATTATTCCTGTATTCATGCCATCTTCATTGCTGTACTTGCCATCAATGACAACCTGTTAAACATTTCCAACATCTTTTTCCCAAAACTTCCCTCTTACACAAAACTCAATAGTTGGCATTCAACATTTTACACATTACTCATTGCTGTCATTTATGACTAGTTATATGTGAACACATATCAACAACATATATCAACAATATATCATCAAAAATTAGTCACCACAAGGAACACAAAGAACACAAGATGTATGTACAATTTTCTTTTTATTATGGACTACAATCCTTGGGGTTTTCAACAACAACTGAATAGAGTACAACTCTACAAGAGCACCAGTTCTATCATACAAGACTCGGCTTACACACTCAACACCAACTGAGATGAGGCAACAATCCTCAACAGATATCAATCTGCATCAGGTACACGACCTGTCGGTAGTGAAGCATGCGTATGTACACGCCCATGCGGTACTACATCCTGCGTATACCTTCTGAGCTATTAGGGTTTATCCTTCAAGATCAACTCAGATCCTCTACAACCAATTTATTATTCTCTTCTATTTCTCACTATCCAAACTGACCACCAGCCAGTGACAACACATCCAAGCTCTCCAATAGCTTACTCATGCTTCACAACTAATCAATATGAATGCTACTCAATCATGCATAAGAAATCAACATACTATAGCCATCATATCAGTACTGAATCATAAGAGTGTTGGTCACTCCATCAACCAACATAAACCACATCATAGAAACCATACCAATAATTCCCTAGGCATTCACAACACAACAAGTAATACTATCCATCAAGACAATAATGTAATCATACCAGTGTCTTTGTGATAGATCTGAGCCCATAGAATGCAAATATGGAACCTGCTTCAGTATTCAACAACTTGTCATCAACTCAACCAAAAATTTCCATGATTTATCCACTGTACGCTCCCTGTACACTGAAAAACCGTGTACTGTACACACCCTGTACATTGACATCTTGTGTATACACACCCTATACACAGACATCCCGCGTACGCACCAAAAAATAGGGTTTTTCTGTAATTTCGAGAATTTCTCTGTCATGATCTCAAACTTGCCGAAACTTCAATGTGTCCATGAGATCCTCCTCATGCTCTCTTTCTCAGAATAGATCTTCAATCATGCTCAAGAGATCCACACCAAAATTATCTTACAAGAAGCTCTCATAAGAATCTCTCCATCAATACTCCAAAAGATATTTTCACAAGAAGCTCTCCATTGATCCACAAAAAGGATGTATTACAAGAGACCATTAATATCTTATTTATACTTTCATCCTCTAGGTCACTTAAACCATTTTTAGGTCACTTAACCCATTTCTAGGTCACTTAACCTAATTTCCTTATTTTAGGGTTAACCACTTTCAATAAATAGAAAGTTCTCCAATACTTTATCATTTAAATATTCCTTCTTGATTTTGTCACTTCTCTTTATTATTTAAATAATCCACCTTGACTTTTCCACTTTACTTTATCATTTAAATAATGATTTCTTCTTTTAGGTCACTTTGACTTCTTTGACCTTGGGGGCTTCAAGCCTTCATATGGGGGTCCTTCATCTTCGTAGGGCCATAACTCTCAAACCATGAGGAGTTATGTGACGTTCAACATACCACCGGAAATGGCATGACAAACACTGTCCAACTAGAATAGTTTCACCAACAAATACACTGATCTTCATCTCATTATGCCATATACAAGCATCAATCTTCCAACCATTCTTCTAGGATAAATCAATCCGCAAAGCGTCTTCCCATGAGGGCTTTCACCATAAGGGGACCACTTTGGAGTTCATCCATTTGTGCACCTTATCAACCATGATAAGACTATAATGATTCATCTTTGCATCAATCCACCACTGCATCATATACATTAACTATGCATCATGTATCAATGACAACTCATTGATCTATATTCATCATATCGATGACAACTGATTGATCCATCTGCATCTATGCATTCTCATAAAGGACAATACATATTACATTACACCAATCATCAATCAATCACTTGACATCAATTAATCAAACAATCACTTGACATCAATCAATCAAACCATTGGCATCAATGAAAATATGATCCAACAACCCCCTCATACAAGAAAGTAGTTGTGGACAGAGGGAAAGGCCCACAAGGCATTGGTTTCAAAGAATCACTGACAAGCACCTCAGGATCAGGATTGGAAAAGAACCAGGAAATAAGGGATCGCGTGGGGGAGGAATCCAGAGAAGGCCAAAAGGATGCACAGGAACCAACGAAACCTAGTGGGGCAAATGGTCGCAACCCATGTAAGCCTAAAACAACAATGATACCCAAGGTTATACTGGAAGACCCACAAATGCAACTATATTAGGACCAGATGAAGATGCATACACTAATTTGAAAATTCATGGGGTTGTGGCCCACAGAAAGAACGTTGCACAACTGGATAAAACATCAATGGAATCCAAGTGGAGAAGTGGAACTCCACCTAGGCTTGAAAGGGTTTTTCACAACATTCTTCATGATCCTGGAGGACATATATAAAGTCTTTGAGGGGGGTCCATACTTCCATGCCTCAGTAGGGTTGTACATGCGGTCGTGGAAGGAAAACTTCTCCCCAGAGAAAGAAACCTTTAAAAATGTCCCAGTCTGGTTGAGGTTTTACTCCCTACCATTAGACTACTGGTTTCCATCCACCTTCGAAGCAATCAGGAACAAGATGGGAAAATATGTTAAGACATCGAAAACAACCCTAAAAGGGATATATACATCATATGCAAGGATCTGCATAGATATGGATGTATCAGGGGCGCTCCCATAAGCCATAATCCTGGAATTCAGGGATGAGGAATGAATACAAAGAATTGACTATGAGCAGATCCCATTTAGATGCAGAATATGCCATGAACATGGACACTTAATCAGAGACTGCCCTCTCAATAAAAAACAAGAAACAAAAAACACCAAAACACAACAGGATGAGGATGGGTTTGTAAGACCGAACCACAGAAACAGAGCAAACAAGAAACCAAGCAAAGCCCAAACAAGAAGCAATCCAGAATCCATGACTAGACCAGAAGGACGGGCAAGGCTAACCAAGGGGAAGAAGGAGGAAAGGAAAAGAAAAAATCTAGAGAAACCAGGGATCAAGCAACTTATGAGAACACAGATATTCGAAGCAATAAGAAGGAACAGGGAGGAAGCACAAGTATTATGGAAAGAGGAAATGAAGATGCCAACACCCCAATGAAGGAGGAAGACAGAGGCTCGGAGATGACACCAAGAGAGGTAGGCATGGAAGATCTAGACCTTAGAGACATTGTAGAAAGGGAAGGAATAGACCTCTGGAACATATTGGAGCAATGGAAAAAGAAGGGAGTAGACAATGTCCCAGCGGAACAACTAGATCATATCCAATACCTTTTCCTTCTAAGAGAGGAAGAAAAATACAGAGGGATCAAGCGCACGCACGATGAGATAGGACATCTGGGAATCAAAGTAGGCGAGGGACAATCACAACAGTCACCCAAGCAAATGAGGCATAAGAAAGGCAGGAAATCAAACAATGTATCCCTATAAGAACTAGGATCCCTGCTGATCAATTCAAGTAAGATCAAAAAGATATTTCCCAACTCCCCCCCACATATTTAAATGAATATTATAACATGGAATATAACATGCCTAAACAACCCACGAAAGCAAATAATCCTTAAAAATAAACCGAGGAAGGAACAACCTGACCTCTGTTTTATTCAAGAGACAAAATGCACTATAGAAAGAATGGAAACAATCAGTAAAAAACAATGGAGTAAGTACAATATGTTGGTTGTTGAAGGCCAAAAAATGGCATGCACTATACTCACCTTATGGAACCCACATTCGTTGAACCTACTTGCGGCCGAAGCAACGAGACACACACTTTCGTTCAACATGAAAATTATAGGTAACACTGAGGTGATACTATGCACAAATGTGTATGCCCCCCAGAGGTTGGAGGAAGAAAGGAGAATCTCCTAGAACTAGAAGATCTAAAGGCCCGATCCCGCACCCTCCACTGGATATTGGCAGGGGATTTCAACATCATCATGAAACTTGCGAAGAAAAAATGGGGCACCAGGAGATTGGATAGATATGCGAAGAAATTTTCATCTTTCATTGAAACAATGGAGATGGTGGACATCAAAACCAAAAATGGCCAGTTCACCTGGAATAACAAATGAATTAACCACTACCAAGTAGCTACAAGGCTAGATAGATTCCTAGTGTCGGAGTCCATTATTCAGGAGGGACTAACTTTAGACTGTAGCATCCTTCCATGGGGGGGCTTAGACCATTGACCAGTCAAATTGGAAGCAAACTTCCAAACCACTCCGAAGAACAAACCTTTTAGATTTGAGAAGTTTTGGATCAAACATCCCACCTTCAAGGAGAACATCAAGCAATGGTGGTGGGAAGTATTACTGGATCAAGGGAAAAGGATGTACAAAATTTATAAGAGACTCAATCAAATCAAACACAAACTCAAGGAGTGGAACAAGGAAACATTTGGAAACATAAACGAAGAAAAGAAAAATCTCGAGGACAGAATGATAATACTCCAGGAACTCTGCATAGATGAGGGTTACACTAAGAATAAAAAAAGATAAGAGATCCAAATGACCCAAGAATGGGAAACAAGATGCTAGCAGGGAGAAACTCTATGGCGCCAAAAGTCCATAATTATGTGGCTAAAGGAAGGGGAGAGGAATACCAAGTTTTTTCATAGAACAACCATTGCAAGAAGAACTCACAACAAAATCCTGAAAATTAGGGATCAGGATGGGATCGAAAGAGAATCCCACAAGGAAATTGAAAATACACTAGTCAATCAATTCAAGGGGATCTCCCAAGAACCAAATCAAGACAGAACAGAGGCCATACAAAGGATAACTCAACACATCCCCAGGGTGGTCACCGAGGAAGAAAATATCAATCTAAACAAACCCATAACAAAGGAGAAAATCAACCAAGTGGTCCAGGAGATGCCCAATGAAAAGGCCCTAGATCCAGATGGTTTCATAGTGGAATTTTTCAAATCCTACTGGGAAGTGGTAAAATAACATGTTTATGGGGTGGTGGAAGACTCCAGACACTCACCCTCCATCTTGAAAGCGTTAAATTCCACAATGATCACCCTAATCCCAAAATAAAATGAAGCAAGGACCCCATATCGCTACAGTCCTATAGATTTATGCAATTTAGTGTACAAGATAATCTCCAAAGTCATAGCCAATCGATTGAAACCCCTCCTACCCACACTGATTTCATAGGAACAGGATGGGTTTGTAGAAGGAAGACAAATAATGGACAACATCATCCATGCCCATGAGCTTATACACACACTGAAAATCCAAAGAAGAGGGGGGATGATAATCCAACTTGACCTGGCAAAGGCTTATGAAAAAATTAGTTGGTACTATATGGCCAAGACGCTGGAAGCCTTTGGGTTTGAACAACACTGGATCAACTGGATTTTCAATTTAATCTCAATGACAAGCTACTCTATGCTAATCAATGGAGCCCCAAAAAAACCCTCCGGCCTTCGAGAGGCATTGGAAAAGGAGACCCGCTATCCCCCTTCCTGTCAATTCTGATGATGAAAGGGATCAACAGAAGCATAAAAATCGCAACTGCAACAGGAGAACTAAAAGGCATCAAACCCTTTGAAAACTGCCCAACTTCCACACACCAATAGTTCATTGATGACACCCTACTCCATGGCACACCCATGGTTAAAGAAGAAAAAACCTACAAAATAATCTTAGAAGACTTTGGGGAAGCCTCTAGGGTGGAGATCAACCACTCCAAATCCATGATCTACTTTTTTAACACTAGTCTTGCAATTCAAAGAAACCTGGCCAACATTATGGGGGTTGAACATAAAATACTCCCAACAAAATACTTGGTATCCCCTTGACGGACAAAGCATGCAAAATGGAAACGTGGGAAGCAGTGGTCAACAAACTACAGGAGAGGTGAAAAAATTGGACTTACAAAGCTCTCAACCTGCCAGGGAGTCTTATCCTCACCAAAGCGGTTCTACAAGCAATTCCGGTGTATATGATGTCAGTGTTTCCATCTCCCGAAGGAATAATACAAAAGATAAGAGACATTCAAAGAGATTTGCTATGGTGAGGTGCAGAAAACAAAAAGAAATGGTCCCTGGTAGCCTGGGAGAAGGTATGCAAACCAAAAGGAAAAGGAGGCCTGGTGTTACAAGACCCACATGTAACCAATGAATCCTACGTGGTAAGACTCTGGTGGAGATGGATCAAGGACAACTCAGTACCATGAACAATCCTTTGGAAGGCCAAGTATGCCCAGAACATCAACGATCAATATCGAATCCGATTCATGGGAACAAGGGAGGGATCAACTATTTGGAATCTAGCCTAGCACAACAAAAAATCGATCCATAAAAACAACTTCTAGGAAGTTAGGAATGGTCAAACAACCAGATTCTGGGAGGATGCATGGCAATAGGAACCCAGAATGGAAAATCTAGACACGGAGTAGCTACAATAGGAAATGACAGCACAAGGTAAAACAAAAATCCATCACTACTGGAAGAAAAGAATTGACAACGACATATGGAGGACCTGGGATAAACTCAACCCACAAAATATAGACCGTATCGCAACCCTAACAAAAGAGGTGGAAGAGGAACTGGGAAAAAGGAAAATTGCAGTCTCAGAGGATGAGGACAAATTAAGGTGGGGCAGGGAAAATGGTGGGGAATTAAACTTAAAAGAAGAATGACATTACATCATGAACCAGGAACAAGAGGACCCGATGCAACAGTGGGGAAATATTTGGCGCAACCCCCAATGGCCAAAAATCAAAATGTTCGAATGGTTAGTTCTCCACAATAGAATTCTAACTTGGGAAAATCTTAGGAAAAAGGGGTTATATAGGTCCATCTCGCTACCACCTCTTTCAAGATAAGGAGGAAACAACCAATCAACTCCTTGATGAGTGTAGCTACGCAACAGAGCTATGGGACTCAGCGACCGAAATTTATCTCTAATCCAATAGGATCTAGGGAAACATCAATGCAACCATCAACAATTGGAATGAGAGTTACAACGAAAATGAAATGATGAACCTCTGTTGGAAACTAATGCCGAGGATGATCATATGGGAAATATGGAAAGAAAGGAACCGACACATCTTCAGGAATGAAAGCCTACCAGAAGGAAAGCTCAAGGATAAAATAATCTCACAAATACGAGAAACGGTGCAGAACCACATCTATAAGAAGGAAAAAATGCAACTCACTGACCAGGACACCCACATCCTGGAATTTTTTCACCTAAAAGATGGGTGCAACAACTCAATGGTTGCATGGGTGCCGCAACTGGACCCCCCCTTCGGGGTTCCTCAAATTAAATTTTGATGAAGCAGCAAAAGGGAACCCAGGAGAGGTAGGGATGGGAGGGGTGATTAGGGATAGTGGTGGTAACATCATCCAGATGTACGCTGGGAGTATGGGAAACTCAACCAACAATGCAACAGAATTTGGAGCCCTAGAGCTCGGCCTTGAAATGCTAAGACGCGAAAGGATGGCAAACACTATCATGGAAGGCGATTCCACCATGGTCATCAACACGACAAAGAGACTCTAGAATGGAACCAGAGTGGGCAAGGTCCAGAGACACTGGCGCCTGACCCTCTCTCTACAAAAAATCCAGGAGCTTATGAGAAATATGAACATAGTGGAGTTGTGTTGGGTCTGTAGGGCAGTGAATGGCCTGGTGGATAGACTAGCCAATGAGGGGGTAGACAAGGATGGTCCAGAACTAGACACTACCTGGATCAACATCCCAAATGGTCAACTCAGAACAAACTGCATCCACCTAGCGAGAAAAGACTGTGAAGGCAGTTTAAGAAAGGAAGGTCACATCGAGAAGGGCATCGCAAGGCACAACAATGAGCATGCATAACCCATGCAAGATATGATTTTCGAACACTTGGTCACCAATCACCATGCAGGATCAGCACAAACAACAGGTGAGAGTATGATAACAAGACCCTTGTGACAAAAATAGGAACAGTGAAATCACGAGGGAAAGTACAGACGAAAAACCACATGTAATGAATGAAGTAAGGCACGAGGGAGTGACATGGTACAAAACCAATCCCCCATACCAAAGAACAGATACAAAGAGTAGCATAGTAGGATCTCAAACGAGTAGGGGTAGGGACCCGTACAAGGATAAAAGGTGAGTCATCATGATCATATGAGCCACAACCAGAATAAAGGATGGGAATGATTACCACTATGGGCAATCCATGATTGGAAGGAAAAGATCATAGTAGGAGAAGCTCAATAAGAGGAATAATAGAAGAAACAATTGCAATCAGAAGGAACGCAACAACATGGACTACCATAGATACAAGGACAGGGAAAGGAATAATCCCTGCAAAGCGAGGTACAAGATGAATAACCAACAAAGGAGCTGCGACATACCGAGCGGGATGGTGTGAATGAAGTGAACGCACAGGAAGAGGAACCCCCTTGGAAAGGAAGTCCTGACTAGTCCACACTGTGTGTCAAGAATGGAGCAGGCGACAAAATATGTGGAGGGAACCTTCCAAACTCTGGTAGCACCGAAATGAAAATAGACCATCACCCACTGGAAAAGTAAATAAAAGAAAAACACAAAGGAAACTCTTGGGATGCACTGGCACAGGAAGCAGATTGGGTAACTGATCCAAGGGCCATGCAGCCCAGGGAAACCCTCTACCATAAAACAATGGAGATGTCATGGTTAACAAAGATGATGATCGGTAAAATGAGTTTGGAAACAGAAGACGCTAGATGGGAGGATAACAAGGAACTCAAGAAAATGTTGGAAGAAAGCTCGAGTCGACTTAGCAATTTGGAAACTATTACCAAACTGTTAGTTGAGGTCGAGAAGGACCAGAAATCCAAGTTGGAGCGGTTGGTGGCTCATTTTTACCTCTACCTGCACTATGTCCACCACATGGACATCACACCAGTCGATGGACATGGTGTGCCATCCCACATTAGGAAGACTCACACTATCCCCCATAAGGAGGATAACAAGAGCTAGGTGGATGGCGGGGGGAAACAGATCATTGTCCTAGTCTAGCGAATGGTTAGTCGAATGGTTAGTTCAACCACTACCCTCTCGGGCTTAGTAGGTTGACGCATCTTCTATTTTGATGTATTTGTTCTTTCACTTTTCAAACTGGTTATGGTGGGACTAGCCTGGTTTCCCCTGGAGGCAGACCAGTCCCACCCCTTGTACATAAGAGTAAGCACAACTCGGGAACCCCTGGTTTGGCTTCCTACTAGGCAGACGAGGAGCCCCCCCATTTTTTGTATCATAATCGTTGTGTAGTAATACAACTTATTACACTCATTTAAAAAAAAAAGATAATATGCCTGATCATATGATCATTATAGGAGAATTAGGAATGTCATGGTATAGACAACAATCAAAAAATTAATCTAAATACACAGGTAAAAACATTTAAGAGGATGTCAACTAAATGTTTCCCCTCTATGAAAAATAATTATGCAACAAAAAATCTTCAAAGGAAAAGCATCAACATATAAACTTCCCAACTTGTTCATGAAATTCCTTTCTATCTCAGTCAAGAAATTCATTTACTATTCAACCAACAATCTTTTTATTATTAAAATGATAAGAGAAAAAAATAAAACTCATTAGAGACTAGAAATGGAGATTAGACTACACTAACCAACTACAAGAAAATGATCTCCAACTGTAGGTTATTAAAAATAAGTTATGGAGACTTTATTCATTGGATACATCTTGGAAGAGAGAAATATAAAACCTTACCCATAAGAATCGATAATGTTTTACAACTAAATTTATTTAAACTCAAACAATGAAAACTACAGTAAACAACTATTGCAAATATAAGAAACTAGACTAATCTATACTACTCCTATCCTATACTACACTGACTGAAAATAAACTAAGTGAAATCATAATGCCAATGTAGCCATCCATGTAACTCCAAGCCTACAAAAACATGTTCGTTAGGAATTAATAACAAGAATTGTAGTAATAAATTGAAAATAGGAAAAAATTAAATCATTAAAAAATCTATCCATCATACTAAAACTATCACTATTATTATTCATGGGAAATGTAGATGGGTAAGATCCCTCCAACCATACTTCAAATCTATCATAAAATATGGAATGAGTATCATGGAATTAATGGAGGTAGTTCATGGGATAGTAGCACACATTTAGAGAATCATGTCTAAAATCTATGTGAAATGTACTTTGAGGAAGAGTCTTAGTGTTGATGGTATCACTAATTCTAGAGGACAAAACAAAATAATGAGGGCTTGACATAACCATCGGTTGAAACTAAAGTGCCTCATTGTCTTGGTGGGTATCTCTAGGCTTAATTTTCACATAATTAGCAGCTTGATATGGGATAATGTGACTAAATGATGTGAGATGGGAGTTGCTAACTATGCTAGAAGATATATCCTTAATGTAAGGGTGGAAGTCACTATCATTATCTATTCCATTACATGTGTTGGTCTCAGAATCAAACAATTGGTCACTACCACAACAAGACTATTTATTATTCATGTTTGTAAGTAGATCAACAAAAGACTTATTTAGAAACAATTTTGTTACAACATTTATTTCATCCCGTGTAAAAGGTTGATAAGGAAAAAAATTAATGAGTTCATGGGAAGAGGTTGAATCTTCTACATATATATTTCTAGCATTGAGTATGACATAAGGGTTTGACCTTGTAGAATTTATTTGAATACGTTTATGGGTGACGGTCTACAAGATCAAACCATCAAAAAGACTAGGATACCAAGAATAATAAGTAGAAGAATAACTAAATGAAATGCTTCTCTAGAAAGGAAATTATTTTCATTGGTAATCTCCTGGAATGATATCACTTCTTCCTTAGACACATTGATGATTGGTTTTGATTGTGAATCTGTAGGCTTCATGGTAGAAATTGTTTCAAAATCAAGACCTTCTCCCCCAATACTCTCCTCCTCTTCTGAGTAAGATGAAATATTTTGAGCTGAAAATGTTATGCATTAAGTGTTTATTTGTTCTCCTTTAGATAAATGATTGGCATTATTATTTTTCTCTTTTAAAAAATGTAAACATGACACATCCTCTGTAAAATACTCATGGTTAGGAGATAAGAGCAAGTCAAAATAATTTTCAAAACAAGAAGGATAAATATATAATTCAATTATTACATGAAACTCTTCTTGATCTTTCTCAGTTAAATTATGATAGTATAGACCAATACAACAACTAAGATCAAAATAAATTAATTCTAAGTCCCTTATTCCTAAGGTAGCTGTCATATTTCTAGGCATATGACAACTTTCTATATCTTTCTCCATAGTTTTCTCCTCCATTCCCCATGATGGAAAAGATAAAGTAGGAAAATGAAAACCTGACATAACCCTCAGAGTGACCTGAAGTGTCTCATTATCATCAAAAAATCTTTCCTCTTTGTCAGTTATAGAAAACTCTAAACTCAAATTTACTACACAAGAGGTTTATTTATCAACACTAGGTAGGAAGAGGGAAATGGAATAGTGGGAGGATAGAAATGCCTCGCTTGGAAAAACATGTTCTCTCATATCTATATCCCCAAGAGTAAAAAACGATCCGCACATATGCTTTTCAACAAAATCATTAGTATCTTCATAATTTGCATGTGAATCCAAATCAACATGTAAAGTAGCTTCAAGGAATTATTTAGATTCTTCACTCACTATATGATCATGTTCATTAGAAGGAGAAATTGAATGTATAAGGGTGAGTGCAAGATAATGATGGTCTCTCATGACACGTTAGTGGAAATGGAAGCCTAGAAAAAAAACAATCTGTTAACTTGGAGGGATTATTCAAGGTACTTTTACAATGAATTTGAATATGGTGTAAGAAGATGAAACATACGAAATTGAATTAGCTTTCTGAGTATACAACGTTTATTCATAGACATTGTGAATAACTAGGTAATTTTGTTTCTCTAACAATGGTATCTTATTTTTCCAAGAAAATATAAGATATATGTTTTTGTTCGTGTAGGTGTTGAGTATCTTAACGATGAAATTTTGTTCCAAAAACTTGTATACTTGTAGAGAACCCAATTTTCTTGTGTTGTGTATTTTTTGCAAATTTTAATATTAATTTATTATTATTTTTAAATTATCAAAGTCAGCATATGTTTGAAATTACAATGTCTTTTGTTCATGCAGGATAAGAGGGTATTAACATGATAAAAACAATTTTATTTTATTTTTAGATCATAGGTATCAGTGTCCTCTAGTGCTGCATATAACTCATTTGAGAAATGGTTAAGTTGAGAAAATGTTATAGTAGAAATAAGAGAGGCATGTATTCTAGGATTTTGATATAGGTGAAGACAAAAATAGATTAAAAATAGTAAACAATATTTATTTAAAAAAATAATATATTTTAAATCTACATAGTTGACTCGATCTAGTCTATAGTTTTGTCAAAAATAACGTCAAAGACAAAGATATAGAGGGGTATTGACAAAAAAGGAGGTCTTTATCAATTTGCAGACTGAACCAATAGGTTTTTCATCCCGAACCTAAATCCGATCCAACCAAGTCAACATACACCTTGTCAATCCCATCCAAAAACTTTGAATTCAAAAGAGCGCGCACGTGCTCTAAGAGCATGCACACGTTCTATGAGCGCACACACATTCTAGGAGCGTGTACACATTCTAGGAGCATGCACGCTCTCTAGGAATGTGCACGTGCTCTTAGAAATCATTTATTTCTCTATCTTTTTCCTCCCTCTCCTACATATACCCCCACCCCGCCCCCTCCCTCACTATCTCACTCTCACTCTTCCTCTCTTCCCCCTATCTGTCTCCCTCTCTCTCCCTCACTCTCCTATACATGGTAAGACCTATACGTGACAAGACTTAGACATCAAAAGGCATGGAAAGACCTAGAGCTAGAACTTAACTTGACATGCCTCAGACTCTCACACCCACTCCCTCTCTATCCCCCCCTCTTCCACTCTCGTTCTCTCTCTCTCTCTACCCCTTTATCCCTCACTCACCTATCTTTTACCCCTCTCTTCCACCCTTTATCTCTCTCCTCGTTGGTAGTCTCAGTCTCACTCTCTCTTCCCCTCTTTCTCTCTCTATTCCACTTCTCTGTCTCCTTCTGTATCCACCCCTTCCTCTCATTGTCTCTCTACCCCCCTTCTATGTCTCCTTCTCTAATTCCATTCATCCCACTATCCCTCTCTCTACCCCCCTCTCTTTCTCTCTCTCCCTCTCTGTCTCTACCCCTCCTCTTTATATTTCTCTCTCCCCCCCTTCCTCCCTCTTTGTCTCTACCCCTCTTCTTTGTCTTTCTCTCTCCCCCTCTCACAATCTCATGCACTCTCTCTCTCTCCCCCCCTTATCCCTCTCTCTCCCACTGTTCCACTATCTCCCCTCTATCTCTCCTACATATACCCTTCTCTCCTACA
>ML779216.1:493760-555537 GCA_009831015.1 Picea engelmannii
CTTTCTTCCTATCTCTGCGTCCCCCCTCCCTACATCGCAAGGAAATAAATGGCCTTGACCTAGACATGTCAAGACCTAGACCTAAACCTAGACATGGAAAGACTTGGGGCATGACGTAGACCTATATAATTACCATGACATATACCTAGACTATGACCTAGACCATGACCTAGACCAAAACATAGAGCTAGAGCTAGATTTAGATGAAAACCTAGATATTGACATAGACCATGAACTAAACCACAACATATAGCTAGATATATATTTAGATGATGAACTATAGCTTGACATAAACCATGACCTAGACCATGACATAGAGCTATATCTATATTTAGACGATGACCTAGATCTTGATGTATACCATGACATAGACCCCCGTAGCTCCATCTAAGCCTATGCAACACTTATACTCAACCCTTAACCCCCTCTACACTCAAGGCTTGAGTGCACTATGCATATACATTTTGTACAACCCTTGCACCCACATCACCCACATCTTGGTTCTCTAACCATTTCTCTATCCTTTAAAATACTTTCAATCTTAACCCCTTAGGCCTTAGTTTTCCCCATACCCCTATACATATTTATTCATAAATATGTTTGGTCTATAATATATTCTCTACCTGTTGCATTAAGAGCACTATTGGCCCTTGAACAAGTTTTGAGGATCCTTGGTCATGTCTGACCTGCTTTTGGGACTTCGACAGGCTGTCGAAGGTGGAGCGCAAGTCGAAGCGGAGATTGCGGGATATCGACCCTTTTTAGGGATTTTTGGGTTTGGGCTTATGTAACGGGTATGGGGATGTCGGCCCATGGGTTTACCCATGTTTAGGCCCGATTTTGTAATGTATAAATAGATGTCTAGGCGATGTAAGAAGGGGACATCTATGTGATCTATGTGATGCTAGGTGTAAGTGAAAGTGGTAATCGTAATTGCTTTGTGCATATTGTGTAAGACTTGAAAAGTTAAGTTCAAGTGATCGCAAGAGACTATGGAAGGCTTTGTGTTGTAACTCAGGGAAGGAGGATCTAGAGAAGTGCACAGATCTACTGTCCTCTATGGAGTAAAATATCAAGGCTCTATGCATGTAGAAGATTGATAGAAGGAAATAAAGAGAAGAAGAATTGGTGGACATAGCCCCAGGGAGGAGGTGAACCACGTGTATCTTGTGTTGCGGTTGCTTTGTGTGTTTTATGTGTTCTCTTGTTTATGTGATTAAATTCTTAGTGCACTGATGTATGTTACATGAATCTGATATGATAGCGTAGTGCTGAATAATGCGAATGAATACTAGATCTGACCTATGTCGATGTGCTTAGTGCTTCATTATATTGGATCTGTGTGAATACTACATCATTATGTTATTAGGGTTTATTTGTGCTATAAGCTAAAGGCAAATATTGATGAAATGTAACTGCTAAGTGCTCTGTTAAAGTGTTACAATCATAGATCTGTGTCCTAGCTAAGGTTGCAGACATCGGAGTCCTGGAACCACCCTTGCCTCTACCTCGGGTGAGACTTCATCTACTTCACAGGTGTTACTGAAAGGGCCAATAGTTAGGGTTTTTTTGATGCATTGTTGTAGCATTAAACCCTGGGTCTACTGTTATAACCCTAAATTACACAATACATGCATACCTAGCATCACACCATCTTACTTGCCATCTTTGCCAAGACATCATTGAACAACTCTTCTGAAAAACCATTTTTTGAAGATGCACGCTTTCTGCACCACTACTGCCTGCGTACACATGCTTTCTGCACCATTACACCCCATGTATACTCACAAAAAGTGCGAAAAATAAAAAATTGCAAAGGGATACAGGTTTTTGGGTTGTTACCTAACCTTTTGACCACCCATAGTTGATCACCCAACTGAATAGCTACCTTTTTGGCCTATAAAATAAGGTTTTGGAGTCCCATTCAAAAAAGGAAGCACAAGAGCAAAGAAACTCTTCCCATATCAATATCCCCCCTTTGCCCCAATATTTTGCAACCACATTGTGAGTTTGAGCCAGAATTCTATTTTTCAACCCTTTTTCCTCCATTACAAATCCTTTCCATTTCCCTAGAGAGTACTAAAGAGGAGAAGAATATGTGGAAGCAGTTGGTGCATGGTGAAGAGGAGCCCAAGACCGAGTTCAAGGAGCAGTTGTCAGTCTCATATTGTAAGTGACTTTGTGAGATTAATATAAACAAATACTTTTTCCGTCCCGCCAAATGATGTCTTCAATCTTCATGATTTATTTGTGTTTTTGTTATGATATCTAACCCACTAATCCATATATAGAATGCTTGCTTATAGTTTCTTGTTTTTCTTTTGGTGAATGCAAGTTGGCCTTGGGAGGAGATCTGTAGTCTAGAAACAACTGAGCGCAAAGGGATCGACACCGGATGTGAAGTTTAAGGTAGGCTTACCGGATCCTTATACTTGTTTTTTATGTATGATTGTGGGGTGATGTCGGGATAGTTGTTAAAAGTAGGAGAATTTAGACGGTTAGCTCTACCTGCACTTTAGAATCCTAGTGTAGTCCGTAGGGGGTTTTTCCGCTTACATCATAATTGGCGACCATACTGGGGAGAACTCTAGGGTTTTTTAGGGGATATTCTTTTTGGGCATTTTAATTGGTTTAATTTCCCTTTTTGAGTTTCTGTAAGTGTTTGAGTCTTTAAGGGATTCTGGTCTTCCATACTAGTATTCCCTGCCTTGATAGTTGGACTATTGTTTTCTTTTTTTAGAAAGTTACAGAGGTGTACGTGGCCTATAGTGGGCCTGCACACGTACATACGTGCCCTACCATTAGACAGCATGCGTACATACACAGGCTGCTGAATTGTCAGTAGCGTGCCTGTGTTGAGAAAATATTTTTTGAAAGATGAGGCAGTTATCCTCTTCCCTGTCAGAAGTCATACTTCTCAGGGGTTTTCTTGATCTAGTCTTGGTCTCTATTATAGAAGTCTATAGCCTAGGTCTGATCTCAGTATATCTTTTGTTCATCAAAGGTTTCTTGTGTTTTCTTTATTAGGGTTTTTAGATGAGCTTGTGAGTTTGTTCTGATTTGCCTGTTTGGTATTGTCAGTGACTCCCTGCAATCCAAAATGGTCCATAAGTAATTTATTGGTCTTGTCTTGTCTTCATTTTTCCATTTTTTTCTTTAGAAGAAAATAAAAGAATTCATTTTCAAATTTTCAAATAATAGTAATTTTTTTTTTCATTTCTTTGTTTGGTAAAAGTAGTTTGGGTTAGTTTCTTTATTTATCAAGGAAAAATACTTTTTTCTTAAGTTCTTTATTTGAATACTTAGGAAATTAAGTAGCTCGTAGTCAAGCGAAATCTTGTTTTAGATTTTTCTTTTCAAAGATCTGCGAAAAATAGTTACGAAAAGTTTGGTGAAAGAGTTTTAATTTGGCAAATATTTATTTGTGAAGAAGAAGTAGTTTGTTTTCAGTTTCATCTTATGCTCTTCTCTTTCGTCTCTTAAAGAACATCACTGGTTTCACTTCCATTCCCTTTGACTTAATACAACCACTAAAATTAAAGCTTAATTAAAAGTTATTAGACTTTGTGTTTGTAGGGTCCATCAATTTAGTCTAGGCTAGAGCCTTGATTTAGGATTGGAGAGGAAACTCTTCAAGGCTACAAAAACAAGCATAGGAGTCTGTGCTAGGGAGTGCTTGAAATTCCAGTAACCATGAAATTTATTTGGGACCCCCCTCTAACACAAGGGCTAAACACGAGGTCACGTGCGGAAAGGTAGCGGAGATAACCCCTCCAAAGCCGAACCAAGCGTAGTGGGGAACTCATATAGAGGGCTTATCTTGGGATCTCCTTTTCCATGGAGCTTTGTGGTTCTCAAATCTATTCGAGGTCCTCAATCGTCTTCCAAAACACTTTCTTTCGATACCCTTGATAGGTTTCAGGCTTGATACCCTACTCATTGTAGTCCACCCAACTGTCGACTGTACCTGCCTGGTGACTGTTTGCGCGCTGGCAACCTAGTTTATTTTATCTTAGTGACTTACAAAGGTGACTGCGGGGGTATACCACGATACCTAGGGAAGACATCAGGCCACTCTTTGCAGATTATACCCGAAGGGTGCTTCCGTATTTGAGTTGCACTTACACCGGTATGTTGCTCTAGTGTTGGCTGGTGTAACTGTTCTTCCAACTAGCTAGTGATCTGCTTGTCTTATCTCATAGGAGATTTTTCTAGTGTGTGTTGGTCTTTAACGTTAATAGAAATCCCTAGTGTGTCATTTATCTTCTCACACCATGGAGGATCAGGAGCTTCGCCGGTCATGAAGGCTTCTCGACCTATCGCCAGTTAATCTGGAGCCACCCCCGCCACCACTAAGGCGAAGACTAGACCAACAAGGGTATTTTGAGGTGACCATGCCACATGAAACCATGCCTGACCCACCTTCGAGAGGAGAACATTTGATTCTGGAGGAACCAACCATTTCTAACCTTGGAGAGAAATCTCTTGATCTATATAACCCTCCGATCACCGATCTATCGGTGCCCATCGTCATACAAGTTCACCCTTACGAGCATCAGGTAGTGTCACAAGTAGCGATGGAGACAAATGTTGCTACTTCTTTATGGAATCCTCATACTCCCTCTACGATTGTCACTTCAGGGGGTTTTTCGCCTCTAAACCAACTGTTGTCAGTACAGACCACTATGGTATCGACCGCCTCTACCTCGGGAAATGGTCCAATTCCGTCTATGGCAGCGATCATTTCTCCTCTCACGTAGAGTGTGACAGGCCCTCCATTCTCATACGGGATGCCTGACTTTGATATGAAATCTGTCCTTTCCTACTCCACTCTACAGACTTTAGGTCTGGGGGCAGGGATCTTGAACTCTCCTTTGCAAGGATCCATGGGGGGCATTTCATCTCCCTATAATTCTTTCCCTTACAGAGGGGGTCATATACCTCCTTTGTGCCCTTCGCTCGGTGGTTCTCACCAGCACTCCGCTGGGCCGAACATAAACTATAGTTCTGTTGGAGAAGGTAGTCAAGGAATTCCTTATTATATCATGTCGATAGTTTCAACACCATTATCTTTGTTCAGCGTGTTTGGTAACAACGCATTCTCGTCAGCTATTGTCTCAGCCGGGGGCAACCTCCATTATGGACAACAAAATCCTATGCAGGGTACTATTCCTACACAGGGGGCAAAATCAGGAATTCCTTCCTCACAAGGACCTTGGAATTCGTGGCATGGATCATTTCCCTCATTAGGGATGCTGACCGGGGGAAACCCCTTCCATAGCCAATGGAACCTCGGGCAAGTCTCAGGACCTATGCCCATTGGATTGGCAGGGGGCAACCCTTCCCAAAATCCTTGGAATACAACGCAAGCCCAAACTTCTACGTCCTATTACGGGAGTCAATCGATGACATCTCAACAAGTACATAACCCATATGCTGGTCACGACCATGGTTATTACTAGAACCATGGCCAACAACCTAAATTTTTCTGGAAACCTGGTGCTAGCCAAACTCCAGGCTCCTTTTTGCCTAGTTATAATCAACAGCCCAAATTAGCATTTTTGGCAACTTTTCACTTGCCAGACTTGACAAGGTTATTAAACGACCCCATCTATCACGATCCATGTTGGCCTCCTATGCCAACCAAGTTTCCTTCAGACATTCTAAAGTTTGAAGCTAAGCCTAATGAATATCCAGGCGATCATGTGACTACCTTCCATTTATGGTGCTCGTCCAACTCATTGAGAGACAACTCCATCCAGTTGCATTTGTTTCAATGCATTCTCATCGGGAGTGCTATGAAATGGTACATCGAGCTCGACCGCTCAAGATACTCTACCTTTGGTGAATTGGAAATGGTTTTCTTAAACCATTTTCAATTCCCTGTGATATATGATTCCAATACCGAGTTGCTGGCCAACCTTGAGCAGAAAAAGGCAGACCATATCTCAGATCACATTCGAGAATGGAGATTCCTGAAGAGTTTGATAAAAGTACCAGTCCCACTCACACTCTTGCTTGAGTGGTTCCTTAAGTCTTTGGCACCTCAGTTATCCAAAGATGTAGCAATGTCGAGGGTCTTTTAAGAAGAAGAAGTGATAATGAGAGCTCAACAATTAGAGTTGATTTAATCTCAGTCTAGTTTACTTTATGAAGTTTTTTTAGATGCACCGTGGTCGATACTTGACAAGAACAGATAGAGATCTGGACCACATGCCGATGATATTGTTGGTTCAGCGCAAACGAATCCCATTGATAAACTATCGAATCAATTACAACAATTGTCAATACAACAGACAACGACTAGCCAAACCACTGGTTCAGATGCTCCCCCTACTCAAACATCAGATGTACACAGTGTGCAATCGAAAAACCCGAAGGCCACTTAACAGCCTGACAAAAAGAAGAAACAACGAAAGAAGGGTAAGGGGGATAAGAAACCTACCAATAATGTTGGTGGGGGAAACTCATAAAAGAAGAAGTCGAAGTATCCATGTAACCTTTGCACAGAAGACCATCTGACTCACCTATTCCCTCGGCTTGCGGAGGCCCAGAAGTTATTGGCACAACAACAACCTGCCATGTAAACAAACCCATTTCCACATGGGAAAAATTTAATTCAAGCCTCTTTGAGCGAGGAGGGGGGCAGTCAGGGACCCCCTCCGTCTTCAAGTAATCCTTCGTCCATGAATATGTATATGTTGAAAGGTAACGTTGATATAACAACTAGGACACGTGAATATGGAATTCCAAACACCTCTGAGAAGGGCAAAGAAGCCGAAAACCCACCTCTTCCTTTCCATATTGAGAATACGTTGGGAGAAACAATGACACGCATCCCAAAATGTGTGTTCAAGAAAGATTCCCACAATCCAAATGCAATGGCTGCCCAAAACTACTCTGTGGTGGAGGATTTGTCTCAAACCCCTTGTGCAATATCCTCTTTGGAGGTCCTTCAGAGCTGCCCTTCTGAGAGAAAGGATTTGTTAGCTAGTAATCCAGAAACGATCATGCTTGAAACAAATGACTTAAAACCTCATCTCCCTTACAACGTGGTGTTTTAGATAGTAGTGGCTTATACCACGAAAACTTTTGCTCAGAACATTTTCTGCACAGTGGTTGATGAGGGTGCCTTGACATGCGTGATGTCATTGGCGTGTTTGAAGGCCATTGGCCAACCCGTTTTGTCTCCACACCTACTCTTCTTACCTCTTTCAACAATAGTTCATTCTGACCACATGGAATCATCCTCTTTTTCCCCATGCAGTTAGGGGGGAAGACCGTGTGCATCGAGGTTGAAGTGGTTGATGCATCTCTCGACTACAATCTCTTGTTAGGAAGGAGTTGGACCTATTATATGAATGTAGTGGTCGCTATAGTTTTCTGGATCTTGTTGTTTCCACAAGAGGGCTAGATCGTGTCCATTGATCAATTGTCCTTTTCCCGTCTTGACCCTTCATCGGGGGCATCCATCGTCCTGATGATTGATAACCCTCAACCCGGTATTGTCAACATTGGGGTTGGTTTGTGCCCACCTTTGATGGGTAATTTCGATTACCCGCCTCCTTCCGATGACGTTACATTCATATCGTCTATCCTCGGCCAGCCTAAGGTTGAAAATTTTCAAGTCTCATCGTTTCGTATGGCTGAATTTGATGATCCATGGACTCTTCCTTCCCCACCAACCATGATGGAAGGGACAGGGCACCATGGCATGGCCATGCCTTTGTCCGTGACATAGTTTGCATACTCTATAGTCCAACAAGCTTCTACCGATCCTGATCTGACTCCCACACAGGAGTTAGATCTAGTTCTTGAGACTATTTGGGCTCAAGGTTCCCTCACCAACACAGATTCTTTAGACTTAGTCTTGCCCTTAGACGAGGCGATTATTGAGGCAATGACTAGTCCAGACAGACCCTGAGATGATTTCCATCAAAGATCTTATTTCCTCCCATAGTTAAGAAGAATTGAAGCAGGTGAATTCACTCTGACTATGACTAGAGATAGGTCTTGTCCTATTAATCCTTTGGCTACGCACACAGTTTACGCTGAAGGAAATAGGGAAACCATCACTAAAATGATACCTATTGATATCTCCAGAACCCGTGGTGTCATGGAGAATTTCTCCGACGGAGCGGACTGCTCCCCGAGGAGATTCAAATCTACAAGGATTTATTTAAATAATTCTACGATGTGTTTGCCTTGTCTTATGAGGAAATTCTAAGCATAGATCCAAGAATCGTCGAACCCGAAATCACGACATATCCTGACGCTAAGTCGGTCTGGTAGAAACTTCGTTCGGTTAATCCTAAGAAAGCAACAACTATTAAGGCTGAAGTAGAGAAACTGCTCGAAGTTGGTTTCATCTACCCCATCCAATTGACTCAATGGGTGTCAAATCCTGCTCCATTCAACAAAAAACAGGGTACGATTTGTGTATGTACGGACTTCCGTGATTTGAACAAGGCCTGTCCAAAGGATAATTTCCCCATGCCATTTATTGACTAGATAGTCGATGAATGCCCAGGTTGCGAGGTCTCTTCTTTCATGGATGGTTTTTTAGGATACAATCAGATACAGATCAAACCCAAAGACCAACAAAAAATTGCTTTCATTTGTCTGTGGGGTACATTCGCTTATTGAAATATGCCTTTTGGTCTAAAAAATGATGCAGCTACTTTTCAATGGGCCATGTCTTTTTCTTTCCATGATATCAAACACATAGTCGAGGCTTATCTTGATGATTTGACATCACGATCCCATAAGAGATATGATCATCCCACACACCTCCGACTTATCTTTGATCGATGTCATTACTACTGGATTCTCTTGAATCTAAACAAATGCAGTTTTTACGTAATGTCGGGTCGTCTGCTAGGTTTCATAGTTTCGAAAATAGGGATCATGGTTGATTCTCTAAAGGTTGAGGTGATAGTTCATTTTCCTCCCCCGTGCACAGTCCCTCAACTTCAAAGTTTATAGGGAAAAGAGAACTTTTTACGACATTTCATCACAAACTACACCGAGATCTCAAAGGGTTTCATGCGTTTACTGAAGAAGGACATTCCTTTTCATTAGGATGAAGCCACTCAACTCTCTTTCAAAGCGTTGAAATGCACCCTCACATCTGCCCCTCTTCTTCGGCCACCCAATTATAATAAATATTTATTATTGTACTTGGCTGCAGTAGAATCGACCATCGATATGGTCTTGGTTTAGGAGGATGATTTGTTTGAAGAATATGTGATTTATTACCTGAGCCGAGGCCTGGTTGGACCAGACCTCAATTATTCACATGTTGAAAAACTTATGTTGAAAACAGTTCATGCTGTCCAACGGTTCCATCATTACATTTTGTTTCGTAGGACCACCATCATTGCCGTTGTGAATCCGTTTCAATATGTGTTGAAATGACGTGTAATCAATAGAAATATCAGTAGATGGATAGTTATCCTCCAAGAATTTGAATTGGATTTTGTATCGGCAAAATCTAAAAATTCATTGGTCTTCGCGAAACTCATCTCGAAACTTCCGGTCGAATCAGGTGATGTTATACCCGAGGAGTCTCCTAATAAAGGAGACATGTTTTTTATCGTGTCTTCAAACCCCTAGTATGGAGATATACTAGTCTATCTCCAGAATTTGAAGTGCCCCACCTCTGATTCTCATGATGAGCGTCGTTGTATACACCATTAGGACAAGAACTATCTCATACTCGAGGACACTCTGTATCGTCGAGGTGTAGATTTCATCCTTCACTTGTGTCTCACTCATGAAGAAGAAAAGATTGTGCTTAGTGATTTCCACACTGGATCATGTGGAAGTCAATTTTCTGGGTTGGAAACAACCCAAAATATTCTATGAGTCGGTTACTTTTGGCCAAAATTAATCAAAGATTGTGTTGAATCGGTTAAGAAGTGCCACCCGTGTTAGATCTTCTCTCGAAATATGAGGGCACACCCCACTCCCATGTTTATCGTCATCATAGTTGGTTGCTTCACCAAGTGGGGGATTGATTACATTACATGAAACCCCCCTTCAGCAAGGGGGCACCATTATATCATCGTAGCAATAGACTACTTCACGAACTAGTTCAAAGCTATGCAAACGTTTAAAGATGATGGCGAGACAACAAGTCTCTTTTTGTTTAACCAAATAATAGCAAGGTTCGACATCCCAAGAGAGATTGTCACTAACCATGGCAGTCAATTTCAAAATAAAATGATGTCCAAGTTAATGTCAAAGCTTGGGTTGAGGCAAGAACATTCGTCACCCTACTACCCACAAGCAAATGGTTAGGTGGAAGTTGTGAATAAGTCCATTAATACCATTCTACAATGAACGATCAATTCATCCAAGTCAAATTGGAATTTGATGTTGTACTCAGCATTATGGGCCTACCGAACATATGTTAAGACTGTAACCAGTTTCTCACCTTTTAAACTCACTTACGGTATGGAAGCAGTCTTTCCTATAGAGCGCCAGATCCCGTCCCTAAAGGTGGCAGTACAGTTATTTCCAGACACTTCACTTCTTGAAGAGAATTTATTATATCTTGAGCAACTCAATGAGCAGTGTCAGGATATAGCCTTGGCCAACGATGCTCACAAACAAAAATTCAAGTGTCAGTATGATCGGATCGTTCGTCCTCGAATTTTCTCTAAACGAGATCTTTTCCTGGTCTAGGACCAAGATAAGGATCCCCTGGGGGCAAGCAATTTCAAACCCATGTGGTTCATACCTTTCATTGTGAAGGAGGTTCTAAAGAAGGGAGCTTATCGTCTTGTGGACTTTGAGGGAAATGCTTTGGTAGAGCCTAGAAATGGGCTCTACCTCAAGAAGTATTACTCATAGGTGGGTCGCCTTGGGTGACTTATTGTACATATGTATAGTTCTTATACATTTTACATTTTACTTTTTGTCTTTTTGATTTTATGGACGTGTCGTTTTTGATGTCATATTTTTGACAGTGGAAGATGTCAAGTGAATCAGAGGTATTCATTGGGTTTATGGATGGCACTAGCTGGCACACTTGGAGGCTTGCTTCCGCAGCTTGGGTGATTTTCACACCTCAAGGCCAGTTTCTATCTTCAGGAAGTATATGTTTAGGTGAAGCCACAAATAATGTTGCCAAATATAGTGTAGTCTTAGAGTTGCTTCGTGAAACTTTGTCGCATGGCATCTCTCACCTCCGGGTCTACTTAGACGCTTAGCTGGTTGTGTCCCTGTTAAATGGGGCTTACCGCATTTATGATCCTACTCTACACCGACGGTTCTTAGGGTACATCTCTTAGAACAAAGCTTTGATTACATTACATATATCCATGTTCCTAGGAGATTGAATCAAATCACAGATACTCTAGCTAATCATGTATTAGATTGGCATATTGCACACTTGTAAGAAAAAGCACACACGCACATGTAAATACATTTGTAAATAAATGCAATCCATAAGACATAAAAATATGTAAATACACACATATATATCCAAAGTATCAGAGTACATAGGTGGGCACAAGTACCTCAAAAATATATGTCCAGTAAGAGTCATGGGGCTTATGCCCTCAAAAATATACAAAAGGTTCCCTCGACATGTAAGTAGTCTAGCCTAGCTATGGGCGGGGCCTGTTGGCCCTATTGTAGTGAACAACGATGTTTTACAAACACCGAAAGAGTTGGACCTAGGTTTGTGGTACCCCAACTACGTGAGGTTGTATCGATGGTGGGAGATCCTTGATCTCTTCCATAGGGACTATATGAGTGAGCGCGGTGAGGTTCTTCTCTACCCGTATCAATACTCTCTCAGCCTCTCTGGATGGAGGTCCCCCTGGTGTTGCTGTTGGTCCGACGGTTGTGGTTGGTCTTGCCTCCGGTCGAGGACGCCGCCTGGTCCTTGAGAAGTCTATTGGACGCACTGGTCCTACATATGTACATAACATATACATAGTTTTCAGATACTTTGGTACACATAAAAAAAATGATATATATATAAATAAATAAAAATGAAATAACAATTAAAAAAACAAACATACCTATCTCTCCACGTTCTGCTCCGGGAAGTACGGGCATGTCAGGATCCCTAGAGAAGTTGATCTCAGCATAGGGGTAGTCCTCTATATCCATAATCTACTGAGACCACATCAATGATCCTCCCTCCCCCCTATCGCAGCATCAACGCTTCCCATCTACATAATGCTGGGAGAGAGGCCACGTGCCCTCGTATCATCTCTCGCGAACTAAGACTGGGTACCCTCTCGAAGAAAAAGGAATAAAGAACAGTCCCAAACCCAAATTTCTTGTTCTCCCGCATCCGACACTCTGTCAATTGTCTCTTCATGCAATCTAGCATGGTTGTGCTCCATTCAAACACTCATGCATTCAAGCACTATACTACACAATGCATGTGCGCCTAGGAAGCCTGATGTAAGGCCGCAGATCCAGTGATCCTCCCAATAAGTAAAACTATCACTTTCAGTGATAGGTTGGAAATCTTGTGGATCGCCACCTAAGAAACCACTTTATATTTTCCTGCCTCGTAGTGTAGCCTGATTAACTCGGCTATGTTGTGAGGCCCTGGGGGAAAGGTACGTAAGTTGACTAGATCCCCTCTCCTTGAGATACCAGTCAGGAAGTAATTTTCTTTAGTCATTGGAGTCAACGACTGTCCCTCAAGCATAAATGCCTCAGTGTCTGGGTGCCAATAATCTATCAAGGCATTCAACAACCTGGGTTGTGCCCTAATGAACGGAAACTGGAAGAATTTAAACCACCCACATTGCACTAATACAATGATAGAAACAGGGTCTTGTGAGACCAAAAAATCAATGTATTCATGTTTTCTTTCTCTCCAATGAACGTACATCCTGCAAATTGACAAGTTCATGGAGGATTAAATCTTGCATTTTTTATTTTTTCCACATATTGGAGGGTGTACGTGGGATGTATTGGACACAGTCACGTATACACACGAGTAGATTATTTTCTGCATGCGGGCATATGTGGGCTGTCATAAGACAACTCGGGTACACGTAGGGTCGACTTTTTTTAGAGGTGCGCCCACCACCCCCCCAAAACCAAATTAAATGAAAAAGGAAAGTATAGAAATGCAAGAGGAGCTAGTTTGTACTTACTTGGTCCAAGCGGAAGTTTGTTTCATCCTCTGAAGCTCCCAGAATCAACTCTTTTAGAAAAGGGATTTTTTTGACTTCTTGGTCAATTCTCAATTTACAATGGTGATAATGAGCTACCAACTTCTATTTATAGACTTTTTGGCCCTTTTTTGTCATTTTTTGGACCCCTTTGTCATTTTTTCTATCTCAAAAATCGTTTAGTATGGCTCTTGAGTTTCTTATGGGATGTTACAATACGTGTTACTTTTGGTATTGGGAAACTTTTTGAGAGTTGGGTCATTTTTGAAGATCTTTTGGTAAAAAGTCGTTTTTCCAATGTTTTGCATCTAAGTTAGGTTTCCACCTCCACTTTTTGCATCTCGTTGTCTTTTTTGATTTATCATAGGATCAATCCCATCGAGTTGCGACACAGAACCATCATGGCTTCTTTAGAAGTGTTGTAATTTAGTGGTAGAGCCTGCCTTTAAATGGATGCCCTAGTTAGATCCTCTTTTTCTTTTGGCGTCCATGCCGTCGTTAATGACTATAGGCTCGGGATTCCTTTTGAGTTTTTTCCTGATTAGAAGTTGTGAGCCTCATTTGCATTGATTCATCATCACTCTTGAACTCACTGTTACACATTATTTTTGTCACTTTGGTGATGTCTTAACAATGATGTATTCAGGCTCCCAACAAGGACTTTTTGCTTGAGAAAAGTGGCTCCTGTCTTCTTCCAAAAAACATATTTTTAAGATGAGTTCGTAGGCTGCCTATGGCCTAGGGTGTGAGAATCCCTCATTCTCACAGGTCACCCACACTTAGGGTGTGAACTTCTCACAATCTAATCCATACATAGGGTGTGAACCTGTTTTTAAGCTTGGAAAGGAGAAGAGGTCTCGAGGGTTCTAGAAGGGGATCTTCTAGAAAATGAGTTGGCATTCACATGGTTGTCATTCTATTGGCTTATCAGATTTGATGGGATTATCCTCATCCATGTAACCATCTCTCCTTCTCCTATATATTGAAGGTTTTCTCATGGAAAAGGTTAAGCAAGATTGAATGAAGAATCGATGAAAGAATTGTGTGAAGAACCCTGCTTGGACAGAAGCTTGAAGGCTCTATTTGGTCTATCAAGAGGAATTGGATCTTCTTCATGCAAGTACAGAGCAAATGTCTGTGTTGGAACCAAGGGTAACTAAAAGGAATCTTGCAACATCAAGGAAATCAGGTTGTATCTTCTACCTTCAATTAATATGATACAATGGCATGTCCCTTTCCCATAAAGTCACTCTTACTTTATTGTGTAATTCCTTGATCATATGCATAGGTTAACATTGAATATACTTTGCTATATTCACTTTGGTTGGTTTGTCTTGTCTGGGACATGACTTCACGAGAGCACCAGAGCGAAGTGGGAACAACAGAGACCTAAGGACGCAATATAAAGGTATGTCACTTATTCCTTCTTATTAGTAGATTCAATGATTACAACTTAGGGAAAGAGTCATGTCCTGTCCTATTTTGTTTTAGATCCATGTGGATCTAGGGAGATCTGTTAGTGTCTGCACCTACCGATTTGTCCGATAACAAAATTGGTGAGTCCACTGGGGATGCAACCCATTTTTGGTGGTTTTTCCTTGGCCATTTTCTCTTAACTTACCATTTTTCATTTCCATCAATCTTTGAGTCTTGAGGTGACCCTGATAGACTCCCTGGGTCAAGAAGTTCCTTCTAAAATTTTGTCTTTTTTCCAAATTTTGCTTATTTTCAGGCCTTCTCGCACTGCACCCTTCTGTAGCCTGCGAGAACCACTAGAGTTTGCACCTTGTTATTCAGTCCAGTGTGAACCTCTCGCACTCTACTTGTGTCCAGCCTGTGCGAATCCTTGATTCTCGCACTGTACACCATTGCCAGCCTGCGAACACATTTGCAAAGTTTTTGGATTAAGGTTTTTTGTATCCTCAGATGCGTAGATTTGTATGTGTGTCTGAAAATAACTTCTTTGGCCAGTGATTGATTGTTTCTTGACTTCGAATTTCATGAATGATTAGTCTTCAGAAATTGAAAGCTCTTCTTGTTCATTTTTTCTCAACTGTTACCTCTTGACCTTTTCTTAACAAGGATATAATCTCTCATTTTGAAATCCGAGTGCTTGTTTGGTTGAGAGCCGGTGATCGATTTAAAAGTTGGGATTAATTGTCTTTTTCAATGGATCATTACTTGGAAAATTGTTTCCCACATGCATTTGAAGAGACTAGTCTTGTCTGTTTGTTATTTTTGTCTTCATTGAAAGATTGGTTTGGGTTTTTTGTTGTATATTGCTTTTTCATTGGTTGCTAGTTTTTCTTAGTTCCACCACTGTTGTTTGGTTTCTAGTGAAAATGAAAAAGCATTTTTTCTTTTGACAACATTGGCATTCAATTGTTGAAATAGAACGAATAGAGGATTGGCATTGTTCATGATTGATTGAAGTTGCATTTCAAAGAAGATCATATATCGTAGTTCAAGTTGTTCTAGAGAACTCCTCTTTCCCTCCTGTAAATAGGATTCATCGAACAAAAAATTTGTATCATTCATTCCTATCTATGCATTGTTGGATCAGAGTCTCACATAACATTGGTTTCATTTCCATCTCCTTTGAGTAACAACAACCTTTAATAATATTGCACAATTTTTAAAATTTAACTAGTAACTCTTTTCTAGGACTCTTTTACACCAACATTAGCTAGGATAGAGCTTTGGAATAGGCAGTGAGATACACTCTCCAAAGAACAAAACATACAATAGCATCTTGTGGTAAGGAGTGTCAAATTCCATTTGCAACATTTTGTCTTGGGAAACCCTTCTCACACAAAGGTCAAACCCGAGGTTGCATTGAGATTGACAGAGTTACTCACCTTGCTTTGTCGATATCGGTGTGGAGATTGCACGTATTACGGGGGTCACTTGAAGGTATACCCATAATGATGAGTGGAAGCCTCTCAAGATGATTTCGAGCTATATACTCTGCCCTTGCGTGTGGATTGGACCATCGTCTGTCCCCCTAGGCTTTGTTGTTGTTCATGGTAACCTTAGTGGCCTATCTTCTTGGGGTCTTACACAAGGTGACTGTGAAGGGGAAAGTCTTCACGGTACCTGAAATTGACGTTGGCCAAACTCACTTGGGCTCCTTAGAGGGTATACCCACGATTATGTGTGGGAGCTTGCACCAGGGTGTAAGTCCATTAAGCAGGTCATCAACGTAACTTTTCCACCCTAGCCCAGCCCCTTCTTGTCTCGTTGTTATGACGTTGGATCTCATCACCAACTAGTGGCTTCGAAATTAGAAGGTCTTGTTTGCTTGGTTTTGCTTCCTAGATTTTTTCTAGTGCATGTTGTTCGTTTACCCAAGTTGACCATAGAATTTCCTTCGCAAGTTTTTAACTCAATCACAATTGACCCTCCACGTCGTTCACATAGGATGCAAGGCTTACCCCTAGAAAATATGGAAGGTTCTCAACCCTTTCCTACCAACTCACCAGAGGTCTCTCCTCAAAAGTGAAGTCCAAGACGTTGCCACTCCACAAGTGGAAATAAATGACTCTCTAGAACGGTTCTAAATTACCAATTCTCGAGAGGACTTTTGACTTCATCCCGACTCCAAGAGACACATTGTGCGAGTGAATTCTTCCGGAGACTTGGTTGTTCAGTCTTCTGGATCACCGATTGGACTTTTCCTAGGACCTGAGGGTCAAGATCCTTTTTGGACTACTGGCGTTTTTAGATGGGATATCTTTGGCTCAGGAGCAGGCATTGATATCACTGTCTCACCTGAGCTACCCAAAACATTTGATCCAGACACAGTACCTTTTACTATTGCTTATTATTTTCCTAGTACAAAAGCTTCGCGAGATGACCATATCTTGAATATCCCTTTAAAAATGGTCCATTACATAGATACTACGAGTCCTCACACCGGGATTACCATGGCTAGCCAAGCCCCCATTGGCACACCGATTTCTCCCAGAGTCACCCCGACACTTCCACCCAGATACCATGCGTTGAATGCCTCTATTCCCTCTCCTGCACAAATCTCATCCGAAACTCCTGGCAGTTCCACTCCTTCTAGGCACCATCCTCCCGGTTTCATTCTGACATTTCCTCTGCCCCCTTTTAGAGGACCTCTTCCATCCTCTATCAAAGGCACTGATCCTAGTGGCACCATTCTGTCGTTCATGCCAAATTAACAGATTCCTGTTGGTGGACAATTTCACCAAGGAGGCCCAATTCAACCCGCCCTTGCAGGACAAATCCCAATTGGGACGCAACCCCTGATTGGAGGGAAACCCCCACCGACCCCACCCTATGGAAAAAAATACCTCCATCCTTGGCCCAGTATTGGAATCATCCTATATAACATAATCCTCACCTGATCGGAGGGCAACAACCTCTGATTAGCTCCGTCATACCCCCTAGTACAGGCCAACCCTATCCAGGTACGTCTAATCCTATTTGGGGCTTGATTTCTCAACCCCAGACCCCCATTCATGGGTACAACCCTATGAATTACTTGCCTCCACACCAACAACTGAATCTGCCTGGATCCTCGCATTATATGCAGACTGCTTATGGTCCCACTGGTTTGCCGAAGGGACTCCCTCCCCAAAGTCACCAATATCCACACGTGAATAGACAGTTACCATTTTTAGCCACCCTGGACTTCCCGGATCTGTCAAGGATTTTAAATGATCCGATCCATTACTCTCCCCAATGGCCCACCATACCGGCCAAACTACCATCCAACATCTCGAAATTCGATGGAAAACCGGGAAAGGACCCAAACAATCATGTGATGACTTTTCACCTTTGGTGCTCATCCAACTCCTTGATGGATGACTCTATTCGTTTACGCCTTTTTTAGCAAACCCTCACGGGTTCTACCGCGAAGTGGTATATAGAATTACCACGAGGTTTCTTTGCCGACTTCAACACCCTCACTATGCATTTCCTCACCCACTACCAGTTACTGATCTGCTATGAAACGGGGACCAAGATTTTGAGTTCTTTCAAACAAACCAAAGCCACTCATATCTCTGATCACATTCATGAGTGGCGATGGAGATGACGTCTCATCAAACTCGAACTTCCCGATCAGTTGTTGGCAGAGTGGTTCACAAAATCATTTGTGAATGACATTGGTCATGACATCGCCATGGGTGGAGTTGTCACAGAAGAACAGGCCACTAGTCGTGCTCAATACCTTCACCTCGTTTACGCGCAAACAGGTACTCTTTATGACTTACTCCCTGATGCACCTCGTCCTTCTACTTCTGCAACTTCGACTACTCCTGCTACTTCTCATACAGATGACAGTGTGATTGGAACTTTCCATGCCCAACTGCATTCCGTCCAAATCTCTAGCAACAACCCCAAACCCATTTCTTCTAATGTTCAAAATGCTTTGTCTCCTACCCCTCCAAACGGTAAAACTTTTGAGGTAAATGTTGTTCAATCTACTCCCACTGGTAAAAACAAATCCAGAAAGGGAAAGGGTAAGAATAAGGAGGACAAAAATAATTCGCAAGCAGAAAGAACCAAAACACCACCTGTTGACGATAGGGATAAGCACAAACCCTAATACCCTTGTCGTATCTGTGGTGATGATCACTACACTAAGGATTGTCCACGACGAGCCGAGGTTACTAAGTTCCTTCAAGAGACCACAAAACCACCCACTCCAGCCATATTGTCACAACCCTTCCCCTCTCAACAACAGGCCCAATTGGTCATTCATGACCAGCCTTCCCCCTCCAATACATCCTATGTCTTAATGTGTACAGGTGATTCAAAGTAGCAAGACATCACAATTACCACTCGAGCCAAAGATTATCCTTCCTCCAAAGAGACGGTTGATGCAATACCTCCTTCGTTGGCCCAACCATATCCTACGACTCCACCTACCAACGATCCTCTTCATATCGAATGACTGAGCCTCGACACAGTTCTTCGCCCTCCTCCAAAGGGCGTCATTCGGAAATCAACTTTCAATCCTCATGCCCATGCTGCCCAGAACTACAGTATTGTTGAAGATCTAGTCCAAGCACCATCCACAATGTCAGCCCTCGAATTCCTTCAAAGTTTCCCTATACAACAGAAGGCACTATTGAAAGCTATCGGTGGAATGGACCCTACGGATACGAATTTAATAATTTTTGACTTGGAAGATCACATTCCAAGGTTACCCCCTCAACTCGCATTCCAAATACAAGTTATTGTCTCCGACAAAAACATTTGTAGAACAGTTATCGACGAGGGTGCCTCAACGTGTGTCATGTCTATTACCTACTGGAAAGCCATCAACTCTCCTCCTTTCATTGAATCTCACAACACGCTCAAAGCCTTTAATGGCTTCAGTTTTAAGCCTTACGGTGTACTCCCTTCATTGCCAATTACGTTAGAAGGCAAAACAGTCCATGTTGAAGTGGAGGTCTTTGACACTCCTTTTGATTACAACCTCCTACTTGGCTATAGCTGGATTGATTCCATGCGCACAGTTGTGTCGACTCTTTTTCATGTCGTGCGTTTTCCACATACAGGAAAGGTAATTACCGTCGACAAATTATCCTTCTTTAACTTGGATGCACGTATAGGCAAAATACCATTTATTGCCAACCCCCCTAGATACGAGAACGTTAGTGTGGTTCTTCTTAAATACTCCTCGTTAATGGGTACCTTCCCCATCCCACCACCCGATGTTCCACATCCATCTTTTTCCTTGATCAACATGATATCCACCTCTATTCACAGAACCCCTACGTCTCACGACCAATGGATGGTACCCAACCCCAACGATCATCTTCGTTATGACGACGAAATGCCTTTGAGCCCAATCGAATCCTCCTGTCAGGCCATTCAATCGGCAACCCCTTCTACCCCCTCTCTTGGTGATTTATCTCCAGATCATTTCCATGTCATTTTTCCCACGGATGAGATGATTATGTTTGTTATGGAAGACACCCCCTGGGACGATGGACACCATCGTTCCATCCTCGTCCTGGAACAACACACCATCGAGAGCTACCAACGGATCTCAACCCCATTGAGCGTTGTCGTCATTTCTACCATTCTCGAGGTTACACATGATGTGTTTCACAAAGGGAACTTAAGTAGTATCTCACCCACCATTCCCCTCGACATATCCATAAAACCTGGAATTGTAAAAAAGGTGCATATTGGAGCTTCGTGTTCCCTTGACGAAATTGTCACCTACAAGTCGCTTTTCAAATAATTTTGTGACGTCTTTTCCTGGAGCTATGAAGAAATGCTGGGTATTGACCCCAACATTGTGATACATGAGATTAAGACATACCCAAATGCTAAACCCGTCTAGAAACGCCTTCATCTGGTCCACCCACGTAAAGCGGCCGCTATCAAGCTTGAAGTCGAGAAACTTCTTAAAGCCGAATTTATTTACCTGGTGGCTCTCACTGACTCGATTTCCAATCTTGTCTCGATCAAAAATAAACAAGGAACAATCCACGTGTGATTTGATTATAGGGATATTAACAAATAACAAAGCGTGTCGTAAAGAAAAATTTCCTACCCCCTTCATCGACCAGATCATCGACGATTGTGTCAGCAGTGAAATATTCTCTCTGATGGATGGTTTCTCCAGATATAATCAAATCAATATCATTACCGCACAAAACCACTTTTATTTTTCCTTGGGGCACTTTTGCCTATCGGAAACTTCCTTTCGGTCTAAAAACGCTAGCGCAACTTTTCAGCGCGCTATGTCTTACGCCTTCCATGACATCAAGCACATTGTGCATCCATATCTAGATGACTTACCCGCTCATTCCATGCACCATGTAGATCATCCAATACACCTCTGAGCCATTTTCCTTCGATTTCGGTTTTACCATATACGCTTGAATCCTCACAAATGCATTTTCTGCGTAGAATCTGACCGAATTCTAGGCTTTATTGTTTCATGTCAAGGGATCCGGGTAGATCCTTTGAAGGTTGAGGCGATTCTCAATCTCCCTCCTCCTTCTTCACTTCACTAGTTACAAAGTTTGCAAGGGAAAGCAAAATTTCTTCATCGTTTCATCCCGAACTATGCCGAGTTAACTCTTGGATTTACGTGACTACTCAAAAAGGGGTTTGAGTTCGTATGGGATACCACTGCCAACAAAGCTTTTGAAGCTTTGAAATTGTCCCTGACATGTACTTCGTGTCTCTTCCCACTTGATTATAGTCGCGATTATTTCCTCTACCTCGCAGCCTTGGATTACACCATCGCTATGGTTCTCGTCCAGGAGGATGATTCTCATGACGAACATGTCATCTATTACTTGAGTCAAAGTCTTACGCCTACCGAAACCAAGTATTTACATGTTGAAAAACTAGCCTTGGCAGTCGTCCAAGAAGTTCAATGTTTTCGACACTATATCCTCTCTTGCAAGACTACGATAATTTCTAACTGCAACCCTATGCAACACATTCTCACACGTCAACTGCTAGGGGTAAAATACTCCAAATGGATAGTGATACTCCAGGAGTTTGACTTAGAATTTGAACGTGGTAAGTCCAAGAAATACTTAGTGTTTTTCGAGTTGATATGCGACTTTCCCTACTCTGAGACGGAAAATGTAACAACTAATTCATTACCTGATGAATCCCTTTTCTTGATTAGTTTCGACGATCTTTGGTATGGAGATATCATCATATATCTCCAAACCCAGATTTTTCGGCCCAATTTGTCTAGTACTGACCATCATCGAATACGCTACCAAGCCCGTCAATATCTTATCCTCGGTGATACTCTTTATCATCGTGGGATTAACTCCATTTTTTGACGCTGCCTCACGTTTGACGAAGCCGAGAAATCCCTAAATGACTGCCATTCTGGAGCCTATGGTGGTCATCTGTCTGGGTATGCTACTTCCCAGAAGATCTTGTGAGCTGGGTATTTTTGGCCTTCCTTATTTAACGAGTATATAATTGTAGTCCAAAAATTCCACGCTTGCTAGACCTACAACCATAAAATACGGTCACATCCTACTCCTCTTCACCTTGTGGTCTCCATTGGTTCTTTTGTGAAATGGGGTATCAATTACATGACATGTCACACTCACTCGGTCGGGGGGCATGGATACATTATTGTAGCCCTAGATTATTTTACGAAATGGGTCGAGGCAATGCTGACATTTGAAAAGACCGGAAAGACAGTGGAATTATTCATATTCAATCACATCATAGATCATTTTGGTGTTCCTCAGGCTATCGTCATTGATCACGGTAGCCACTTTAGAAACTTCATGATGTCTGAACTCACTGAAAAGTTGGGTCTTCGCCATGAAAACTCAACACCCTATTACCCACAAGCCAACAGCCAATTCGAAGAAATTAACAAAGTCCTCATTACCATGCTTCGACGAATGATAGGGATTCACAAAATGAGTTGGCACACGATGTTGTTTTCAGCATTGTAGGCTTACCAGACATCCGTTAAGTCTTCTACCAGGTTTACACCATTCTGGTTAGTCTATGGTCTAGAATCCATCCTACCGATTGAATGTGAGATACCCTCCCTTAAACTAGCCGTTGAACTCCTCCCAAACACTTCTGCCAAAGAATAACGTCTGTTGTATCTCATGGGATTAGATGAAACTCGTCGCGATGCCAACCTAGTCATAGAAGCCCAAAAGAAACACGTAAAATCCCAATACGACAAACATGTCAAGCCTCACGTTTTCTCCAAAGGTGATCTGGTTCTCCTTTACGAACAAGATAGGGATATGCTAGGAGTAGGAAAATTCGAAGCTATGTGGCGAGGTCCCTATATTGTTAGACGAGTTTTGGAGAAAGGATCTTACGAGTTAGTGGACTATGATAGTATCCCTTTGAGTGAACCCAGAAATGGGTTGTACTTAAAGAAGTACTATGCCTTAGATCACCTGTGCATGAGTACATGTATTTTATTGTATCATACCTCTTGTGTGTTACTGTAGTATGCTTTTTCGTTATCTGGTCTCTGCCCTCGACCGCTTATGTTATGCTGTGTTTGGTTTCTAGATGTCCGAGTCTTCACTACCCCACATTGGATTCGCTGATGGCGCTAGCCGTAGTACTTAGAAACTTGCTTCTGCTGCTTGGGAAATTTATGCCCCTACAAACGAACTTACCACTCTACGAGGTGTGTGTCTCGGCCATGCGACCAACAATATTGCAGAGTATAGCGCCATCATCGAATTTTTGATTGATTCTATTTCACTCAGTATCAGCCACTTGGTTGTACGACTCGATTCACAGCTAGTAGTACTACAACTAAGTAATGTCTATGCTATTCAAAGTACTACTTTATTATGGGTATATTTACGAATTCGGCTCTTGGAACGTTATTTTGATTATATTGAATATCAACACATTCCTAGATGTCTAAATACATTGACTGATGCATTAGCTAACTATGTATTAGACAGACATTTGGGCCATCTATAAACCAATCACATCACATGTATCACACAACACAAGATATGCTGGTAGAAGCCATATATATGTATATAACGATCAAAATTTTTTACAAAACGTTTCTGTCCAAGGACCAAAATCTCAAAATGTGAAGCCCATAGCTTCTACAAAATAGCGTCATGGGTGATGCTCATGACAACACACAACTACCCAGGCCACCTTATGAAGCAGTCGACTAATAGACTCTGAAACCCCCACAGTGTGGCACTGATAACGCCTAGGGATCTCCCCAATAGCCATATCTGGGATGTCAGTGGTCAACCCCTCCAAGTTCTGCTCCACTACCTCATAGTCTTTGGCATCCCATCGTGCCACTAGAGCAGCCTCTCCTCGCTGCTGAATAGGAGACGTTCCCGGAGGTCAATATGGCCCCACATCTGTGTCATGAAAAAAAGATTTTTTGATTAGTTCTTGGACAAACATAAAAACATTTTATATGATAAAAAATTACAAAAACATTTAAGAAAGAACAAAATGTGTACTTCTTACCTAGTTCACCCCATTGAGCATCCTTAGGAAGGGCCAAATCTGAATCCCCTCAGAAGTCCAAACCTGCGTATGCGTAGTCATCAATCATCAACATCTGTGGCCGCAACCAGTCGAAGAATGAATCATTTTACTTGATGATGGGCCTAGCTACGTGTCGGGCCATGAGGTTGCACCACCTCAACATCCTCAGATCCTATGGGGTTGGTAAACCCCAATCAACCTGTAATCTCAACAATGGGACCCTCTCAAGGAAGAAGGACACCAAAAGTGATTCGTACCCAAACTGCTTCAAGTTTCCCCTCATGCACTTCGTCAATTGCCTCTTCATACTGCAAGAACTGCATCTGACCAGTTGAAGAATCGTGGCTCTGTGCACTCTATGGCGTATTGGAAGTAGCTATGGAGAGCCATGTGTGGAGCTACACTCCCAGCCATGCATTCTATAATGAACAAAATGGTTCGCAGGGTCAATTCTTGGAGCCCCCAAATAACAACCTTGCCCTTGCTTCTTTCTGCCTCAGGAACACAGTAATGGTGACAATATTCGCTCATAGGGAGTTCACCACCTCGGCTACCGGTCAAACTAGAATGGTACCCATGCCGTGATAACCCTATTAGAAAGTAGATATCCTCGATATCTAGGGTCAATGTGTGGACTCCCACGTGAAACAACTGTTGGTCCGCATCCCACATATGAACCAGGTACTCCAACAGCCTGATTTGGGCCCTCATGCCCAGAATCTGGAAGAATTTCAAAAGACCATAGTCTCGAAGGGCAGAAATGGTACTCGGGTCATTCCCAACAATGGCATCTTCCTCCTCATGTTCTCTTTCTCGCCACTAGAACATTGTGATGGTCAAATGCCTGCACAAGAACCATAAGAGAAGGTCAACAACTTATTTCAAACCTTGACATAATCTTTATTGAGCAAAAAACAAATTGAAATTTCATTTTTCAGCCCAAGCGCCCCTTTAGAATAGTGCAAGATTCTCGCAGGTGCCCTTAAGGTTGCCTGAGAGAATCCTATATTCTCGCAGGTCCTCCATGGCTAGCCTGTGAGATTGCTCGGGCACAATTTTTGGCCCTAAAAAAAACCCAAAACCTTATCAATTGCCAATAAAAACTAAAACTAAACCATGGAAAAGGTAGAAGATCAAGAGCTTACCTCATTGGTGGAGGCAGTTCTCCAAATGGTCGCTGGTGCCTCCCATGATCAAGCAACGAAACTTGGGGGAAAATGAGGTGTATTGGGCAAAATTCTTGGCAAAGTCACAATGAAAATGGTAAAAGCCCTTTTTACCCATATTTATTCACTTTTTACCATTTTTTGTTGATTTTTATATTGTTTTGTCCATAAAACCTAATGCCTAATAGTCCTATGAGTGTGATTTTTTGCAGATATAGAAACTTTGAAGTCCACACGAAGGAGTACAGATGTTTTTTATTTTTGTCGCATATATGACTGCTTTTTATGGTTTTTAGAAAAACCTCGAGCTTAGTCTTCATTCGTTCTCGCGCTCGAAAATACATGAGAACGTAACCGAGTATACTTTTCTCGTCTTTTCGTACTCGTCATGGTAACACGAAAACGACGAACGTAAAGGAGTATCCTTTAAGCTCTTTTCACACTCCATAAAAACGAAAAGATCGTCGAGTGACCTTGTTCTGTTCACACTCGTAAAAGTATCTGAACAAAACATTCAATGGGCGATAGTTTAACACTTTTTTGGTCCTGTCGAACTATTTTACGAAAATGGAACTGAGAGAGTTCTCTTTAAGTGTTTTTCAGACTCTCAAAACATGAAAAACCCTCAAGTTTTCTATCTTTGGACTCGTTAAACAAACATCGAAAGACCCATAATGGGACTGAACCACTCCTTCCTAGGGTTCATTAAACATACTCCGAGGGAGTCGTTTGAAGGATGAGCTTACATCAACAAGCATATGTTATCCTCCTCAAGCTTGGATAAAAATAAAGAGGTACTCACCAGAAATGGTGGGGGAAATTTTGGGAAAAGGATGTGTTTTCGTATTCATATTAATGGCAGTAAGTGTCACTCTTGAACATGACACCCCCTATTCATTATTTGAAGCCGGTTTGGGAAATCCATTTGTCTCTCATTCGACTTGCTACGAGGTCATATCCTGGGTCGTCTCTGAGTCAGTGCTGCCAAGTCCTTGGTTGTGTCATTCATATGTTCAAGAGAAGTTCATCCAAACCCTCTATTGAGTCGGTCATCCGCAGTTGTCCATTCTTACCATGTCGACCTTCCCTGTGTCTATTTCAACCTATATTCATACTCTGTTCACCTTCAAAATTTGTTACTTATTTCGTGTCATTGATGGGGGATACATCAAGGCCCTCCTGTGATGAGTCTTGTTCCGTCGACTCCAACTCATTAGCCGGAAACAAGAATTAGAAAATATTTTAGTACCTTGGAACTTGCATGCCTCAATGGCAGGTTTCCTCTCTTTCGACAGTGGGTTTTCATTATTGACCCCTGATTGGAAGGTTCTGTCAAATTTTCTACCCTAGCTCATTTATTCACATTCGTTGGATTGTACTAGTGTGCCTTGGGAGTCATTGACATTAATGGTGATTTCCCTCGTACTTGTTAACGGTTTCATCAATGACCAGTAATCAAGTGGTTTCTACCATGTTCAAATTCAGCACATGTAATCACATGGCTAGATTTGTACTTTCAGGTGACGATATTGAAGACCCTAGGTCTCATCTTTTTAATCCAGGCTGTGATGGAATATGTATGATTTGCATCGACACATAGATCCACTTTGTATGTCATGTGGTTATGTCGTCTTAATTTGAATCTTTTCGCATAGATGCACAGTGTATTCCTAGTGGCTATGCAATATTTTGACGACATGGATCTACGGTGTATGATTGGTGGCCGTGACCTATGTTCATGATGTCATCCTTCTATGATTTGAGTATGGGAATGCCTACCTCAAAACTAGTATTATATTCTGCAGATGCTTGGTTGTTTGCATATTTTCGATTAGGTGTGCCTCTGGTTTCTGACACACACACACAGTTTACAAAGTATTTCGACTGTCATAGATTCCGGCCTCATACTTTGGGGGGCATTCTGTTATGCATGATTTTGGTCACTTTGGCGATGTCTTAATAGTGATGTATTCAGGCTCCCAACAAGGACTTTTTGCTTGAGAAAAGTGGCTCCTGTGTTCTTCCAAAAAACATATTTTTAAGATGAGTTTGCAGGCTGCCTATGGCCTAGGGTGCGAGAATCCCTCATTCTGGCAGGCCACCCACACTTAGGGTGAAAAATTCTCGTAGTCGGCTCCATACATAGGGTGCAAACCTATTTTTAAGATTGGAAAGGAGAAGAGGTCTCGAGGGTTCTTGAAGGGGATCTTCTAGAAAATGAGTTGGCATTCGCATGGTTGTCATTCTACTGACTTCTCAGATTTGATGGGATTATACTCATCCATGTAACCATCTCTCCTTCTCCTATATATTGAAGGGTTTCTCATGGAAAAGGTTAAGCAAGATTGAATGAAGAATCGGTGAAAGAATTGTGTGAAGAACCCTGCTTGGACAGAAGCTTGAAGGCTCTATTTGGTCTATCAAGAGGAATTGGATCTTCTTCATGCAAGTACAAAGAAAATGTGTGTGTTGAAACCAAGGGTCACTGAAAGGAATCTTGCAACATCAAGGCAATCAGGTTGTATCTTCTACGTTCAATTAATATGATACAGTGGCATGTCCCTTTCCCATAAAGTCACTCTTACTTTATTGAGTAATTCCTTGATCATATGCATAGGTTGACATTGAATATACTTTACTATATTCACTTTGGTTGGTTTGTGTTGTCTAGGACTTGACTTCACAAGAGCACCGGAGCGAAGCGGGAACAACAGAGACCTAAGGAAGAGATATAAAGGTATGCCACTTATTCCTTCTTATTAGTAGATTCAACGATTACAACTTAGGGAAAGAGTCATGTCCTGTCCTGTTTTGTTCTAGATCCAGGTGGATCTAGGGAGATCTGTTAGTGTCCACACCTACCGATTTGTCTGATAACACTCACCCTCAGGACTCCCAAACAATGATGAGTCTTCTTTAATCCCTTTTTAGACTCTTTAAACATGAAAATCTTGCCGAGTGATATTGCTTCCCTTCACGATCGCCAAACTAAAATTTTAAGGCACGTCTGTGCAACAGTAGTTTACCTCTTTTTTGGTCCAGAAGGTCAGTTATACAAACAAAGGCAAACTCTAGGAGCTTCGGTTAGCTAGAAGAGTATTCTCAGGTATAATTTTAACCCTTTTTCGGGCCTGAGAGACTAAATTTACGAAAAAGGAACCCCCCACAGAGTCCATAGTTAAGCTCTTTTCAGACTCCCTAAAATTTAAAAGATGGCCTAGTGACCTTGTTTCTTCACACTCGTTAAATCGGTCTAGAAGAACATCCCTTACGGAGTCCATAGTTAAGCTCTTTTCAGACTCCTTAAATATGAAAATATTGTTGAGTGATATTTTCTTTGTCACACTTGTTAAAATGGTTTTGAATAGACATCTTTTCGGTGCTAGTTTATCCCTTTTTCGAACCAACTAGACTACCTTCGAAAAAGGTACCTCAGTGGAGTCTCCTTTTACACTTTTTTCAGACTCTCTAAAAATGAAAAAATGTCGAGCTTAGCTTCTTTGAGCTCGTTAAAATTACATTGAAGGAAATTATCATTGTGTCTTATTAATCAGATTTGCATCCCTGCATCTTTGGCCTAATGCTAGCTCCATTTTTCTCTCGACTGAACCATTTGAAGCATGCCTTATACGCAAGCCTTGTAGCACTTTTCCTTTGCATCTTGAAACCTTGACCCATGGAGGATTTTTCCCAAGTGTCATTTTCCTGCATATGTCTCCTTGATCTGAGCATCAATGTGTTCCTTGCACTTGGAACTAGTATGTCTACGACACTCGTTCCTCCTTTGTAATGTAGCATTCTTTTATTCCTTTTCAAGCTTTCCAAAATTATTGAAAAAGACAAAACAATCTAATATACCCCAAAAAGAGGAAGGGAAAAGTATTTTCTTTTTGTTGGAAGCACAATGAGTCGCCCTTGGACAAAGCACATCCTTCCGTTTGTTCGTCAAGCCCTGGGATTTAATATGACCTTAGGAAGTTGTTCTCTCTACATAGAGTTCTGTCCTCCTCCGTTTGGTTATCCTTCCAAACATGTGGAGAGTTTGCATTGCCTCCTGCATCATGAACTTATGTCAATTCCACGCTGCCCGAGTCCCATCTTTTGTCGTGATTTTGTCTAAGGGAAGTTTTACTAAGCTTGAGTCGGCCCTTCTGTAGTTTGTCTCTTGTCCCCATGCCCAGCCACCCTGAAAGACCAATCAAGTCCTTGTTCAAAATTAATGAAGTTCTCTGCCTGATCACCGAGATCCTATTGTCTGTTCCTGATGATCCATCGAAGACCTCTGGGTAGTGAAGTCATACACTGATATTACACTCCTACTTGATTTTTGAAGATCTTGAAGTTGTTGCTCTAGCTCTGAATGCCTCATCTCCATCCATCAGGCATCATTAGCTTCTTAAAGATGGATACTATACATGTATATCTTTTGATTTTGAGATGTAGATCCACTGTGTATTGCTTGCGACTACACTTTATATAGTTATATGACATGGATCTACAGTGTATTTGATTGGCAACCATGATTTTATTTTATCCCGAGCATGGGTATGCCCTCTTCGGTTAGACAAATTATTATTTTGCAGATGGCACCTTCTGAAATCTGGTCTCTTGGCTCACTCGCTTTGTACGTTGGTGAATATTTGTAATGTACTTCGACCATTATATGCTCTTCTGACGTCACACATTAGGGGGCATCTGTTATAACCCTAAATTACACCAGACATACATACCTAGCATTAGGTCATCTTACTTGCTATCTTTTCCAAGCCATCATTGAACAACTCTTTTGAAAAAACATTTTTTGAAGATGTATGCACTCTACACCACTACTTCCCATGTACACACACTTGTTGCACCATTATAGCCCGCATATACTCACAAAAATAACGAAAAAAAAAATTGCAAAGGGATTCGGGTTTTTGGGCTATTACCTAACCTTTTGAATGCCCATAGCGAGTCACCCAACCGAATAGATACCTTTTTGGCCTATAAAAGAAGGCGTTGGGGTCCCATTCAAAAAAGGAATCACAAGAGCAAAGAAACTCTTCCCATTCCAATAACCCCCCTTTTCCCCAATATTTTGCAACCACATTGTGAGTTTGAGCCAGAATTCCCTTTTTCAACCCTTTTTCCTCCATTGCAAACCCTTTCCATTTCCCTAGAGAGAACTGAAGAGGAGAAGAATAGGTGGAAGAAAATGGTGCATGGTGAAGAGGATCCCAGGACTGAGTTCGAGGAGAAGTTTCCGGTCTCATATTGTAAGCGACTTTGTGAGATTAATATAAAGAAATACTTTTTTTGTCCTGCCAAATGTTCTCTTCAATCTTCATGATTTATTTGTGTTTTTGTTATGATATCTAACCCACTAATCCATATATAGAATGCATGCTTGTAGTTTCTTGTTTGTCTTGTGGTGAATGTAGGTTGGCCTTAGGAGGAGATCTGCAGTCAAGAAACAATTGAGCACAAAGGGATTGACACCAGACGTAGAGTTTAAGGTAGGCTTACCAGATCCTTATACTTTGTCTTTTATGTATGATTGTGGGGTGATGTCAGGATAGTTTTTAAAAGTAGGAGACTTTATATGTTTATCTCTGCCTGCACTTTAGAACCCTAGTGTAGTCTGTAGGGGTTTTTCCCGCTTACATCACTGCCTCTGTGCCAACAAATGGTTCCGTTGCTGGGACTGGAGATGTGATTGTTGGGAACTAAAAAAAAGAGAAAGCTCTGTGCATAGATCTGTTGCCCTAGTGCACAATATTATACTTGACCTGTGAATCTCTATGCCAAGAAGAAGAGTCAGATCTGAATAAAAGAGGTAAGTCCTGGAAGCTTTGTGCTCTGATAAAGGTAAGAACAGTGAAAAGTTTTGATTGAAAAAGTAAGATAAGTGGAAATTTTTGTTTCAAAAGTATGGATCTAGGTATGTTTGATAAATTTTGTCCTAGCTTGAAAAGTAGGGCACAACTAGATGAAAGAAGGTTTGATATGAGTAGATCTGAAAAAAATAGTGAAAGATATGTTATTCCTATGCATAGAAATAATGTTTTCACTAACAAATGGATGCAGGATCCTAGAAAGAATTTTTTGCAGGTTAGCTACTATCCTAGTGCTCAGTACAGGAAAGGTTGGAGATTCTTTCAAAGAAAATTAAGACTAACCCTTTGTTATAGTTGCAAAAGACCGAGACATCTTGTTAAGTAATGCCCTGGTAGAAGACCTAGTTTTCTTTGTTGTAAAGCTATGGATCATGAAGTTTTAGATTTCCCTAGAATGATTACTAAGCTTGACAGAATGAATATGAGACAAGAAAACCCCGAGGAAGGTTACGAAACTAAGACCATGGCAGAACCCTAGAAAGAATCAAAGATTGTATTACTACAAATGAAAGAAACCCTAAATGATCACAAAAATATCAACTTATCAGATATCTTCAAAGAAAAAGAATGCATAGAAGCAAGAATAAGAGACTTCGACATTTACTATGTTCTGGATGAAGAAACACAGGTGAATATCATGACAGAAAGAACTTGTGAAACTTTAGGAAATCCTTCTATGATTCCTTCATTGGGAGGAATAAGATTATTTAGAGAAAATATGATAACCCTATGTGGAAGACTCACCCATATATCTTTGAATGCTCATGGAACTTCGAAAGAGGAAGATTTTGAGATTGTTAAATTTATTGAGAACAATGCCCCATTTGCTATATTACTAGGAAAACCTTGGATTGAAAAGGATCAGGCCAGTAAAAAAGAAGAAGAAGTCTTAGAGCAGAAGAAGCAAGAATTAAAAGATTTCATGACTAGGAGGATAACACACTTGATTGAAGAACATGAGAATAGATCGAAGCTACTTAGAACCAGAAACTTGGATGTCGAAGTTAAAAGAACACAAGAAGACTCACAAAAGACTGAAGTACCTACCCCAGAGAGAGAAGACGTATTACTCTCCGACCCTATGAAAGAATCTCAACAACGTGAAGTTACTATGCCAAAAGGAGATAAGAATCAAAATGGAAAGAAGAATACCGAGACAAAGATCACTGAGAAGAAGGCTAGAAAACTCAGTAAGAAGAGAGCAAAGATAGAAAAGTTATAGAAGGTCCCAGAGGGGACTTCGCAGAGGGAAGGTTTGCAAGACTTGAACTTCGTCGGGATATGAGGACAATGCAACATGGAAATTCACCATAGCGAAGCGATATAGCCATTGAAAGCATTATAACCATTAGCTTGATGACCTGAATGATTAGAACAACAGTAATGGTCCGAAGACTCGCCATTAGACCATTGTGACCGCACCACAATGGATAGAACCTCATTGATGAATACCTCTCATCCATTGGAGAGATCTGTTACATCATGTCTACTTAGTCCGTTGACTATTGCACCGAGAACACATTTGTGAATTGTATCCAAGCCAACTCATTTCTACCGCGCTATGTTTATTGAGATCGACACCTGTTCCATTTCATTTCACACTCATTCATCCACCCAAGTTATCCGATCTAAGCATGCATGTTAGATGAGCTCAGTGCTTCAAAGAAATCCATCGAAGAAGTTCTCATCGATCTCATGGCCGAGAAAGTAATGTCTGTAGGTATTCAAGCATCATCGAAGAGAGGAGTGCAAGCCTCTCAGTCGACTTCTCGCAGATCCAGACCATCCTGATCGGAAACAAAGAAGAGAACCAAGCATAGAGATGACCTAGACAATGTGAAGTTAATATCAACCATCTTACCAGACTACATCCCGCCTCTCATCGACACGGTGAGTCATGACAGTGTCCCGAGGGACTTTGATTACACCATGGTTACTACGTACCTCTCGAAGGGTATACATGTAGTTAGAAAACAACAGGATAAGATCACGAAATTGAATTTCAATGACTTCAACCTAGGATACCGCAAGAACCATAGTATGCTCGCTACTTACAAATACTTGATGAAGACGAAGGGGAAGAACTCGAAAGTAATCCCCCAGCCGTAGACTATGAACCTCGCGCAGACCACCCTCTTGAATGTAATGAATATTCTGCACTTTGGAAGGCACCAGGAGGTTAACGCATGTGTTAAGCTCCTGCTCTCATGTTACCATGGTAGCTATCTATGGATAGACTAATGCATCACAGTCAATTCGATGCTGATCCATAGGATCACCGTATTGAGCATGCAAAGACCCGACCCGCAGGACTTATACCCAGGAAAGGCTACAGATCGTGCATTGTCACAGAAGATCAAAGACACATATGGCGATGTAGAAAAGGGGATGTGAGGCTACACGGTATATTCCATCTAGAATGGCATAGTGTGCCTAGTCTGCCAGAAGATCGCATGAAAGCTCGTAAGAAACAATAGACCTACACAGGTCACAAGATTCGTTGTTGACCTCACTAGGAAATGTGTAGAAGGACTCCAAATGAACTGGGCGAAGTACTTGGTCAACCAGCTGGAACTAGACTACCGCGAAGCTTAGGATCAGGGATATGAGTTCCACTTTAGCTAGCTCCTGATCCTTATCACATTTACTGCTTGGGAGATGCTAGAAGGTGTGACCTTCCCATAAATTGAGTCGTTCAAGATGCTCGCTGCGAAGTTCACCACACTCTGGTACTTGAGCGATATGGGAAAATAGTGGCAGTCGAACATGGTCTTCCACATGTACTATCTCCAACTGAATAAGGCCATCGAAGTTGTCCCTCACATGATGCCAAACGCTCTGTATTGGTTTAGAACTCTCATGAAGTTCCATGCAGATCGACACTTCATCGATATCACTACGCGAGAAGACGAACATAAAGAGGAACTTCAGCCATACTATAATATCACAGAGGAGGACCTTGAAGAGATAACTAAGGACTAGTCTGCAAATATCCTCATCCCTGCTAACCCTGTATAGATGTCTGATCCTGAACTTGACAGCTCGGAGGCCGCTCACAAAGAACATGACACACCTGGAACCAACAAAAGAAATAAGACTGTAGAATTCCAAGACTTGAGCAGCGCATCAAAAGAAATTTCTTCAGTATCACCTAGCCGAGGGGGTGATGATGAAGTGGAAAAGACAAATGGAAGAGAAGATCAACAGAAGCAAGGTGAAGTAACACTACCTAAGGATCTTGTTGATGAGGCTGATCCCTTGAAGAAAAGGAAGTTTTCCCCCATAAAACCCACTTCCCGAAAGAAATTTAGAGCCACCTTGACTAAGATGAATACTGTGCTCACTGTAGATGTCTTCGAATTCATCATCGCATTTGTAGCAGAAGCCTCACAAGACATCTTGCAGAAACATGAATCCAAGTAGGAGGAGATGTATGATAGAATCAAGCTTGAACTCAGAGGGGTACAATAGGCCCTTCAATCCAGCCACGCAGTATCCACTGCGCCCCCTCCATTAGAAGAACCAGAGTTAGGAGATGAGCTTGCCCAACTCCGCAGACTAGATTATATGACCAAAACTCACCTTCATCAAGCACAAGTTGAGAAATACCAGGCCACAACACCCCTAAAACAAGCCCAGGAAGAAATGGTAGAGAAACAACGGTTTGCACAAAAGGAGAAGGAGGAATTTCAAGCCAAGTTTGAAGAAGAGAGGGTGCAGGCCAAGAAAGAAAAATAATAGTTGCTCATAGAACATCTTGGAGTCAAAGAAGCAGTCGAAAGAGCACTTCACTCTGTGATGGGATTAGAGCCAAAGGTAGAAGATTGAGTGGAGCATCAAGTAGCATATCTCGCAGAAGCTATCTAGTAGCTACAACAAAGAATAACATACTTAGAGCTACGAACAGTGCCCAACACTCCACCAGATGTATGAGATCAAAGAGAAGAAAATACTCGAAGCGCAGTTGAAAGAATCAAGGCCCTCACCATGGAATGTAAAAAACTAAGTGATCACAGTGCCCAAACTTGTGAGAGACTCACTAAGGATTCTGAATTAAAGGCACTAGAGTCACAACTCCAGGAGGAAAAGAAGAAAGAATAAACAATACAGGCACAGTTGAAGCCCCTGTCAGCCATTGAGAGAATGAAGTGATCCCAAGAAAAATGCACTGCTCAACAACATGTCCACACCATTCAGAGAAAAGTCATGGAAGTGACTCAGAGGCTCCAACCAATACAGGATGAGGCTTGCCAACTATTCACAGAGATTGAAGGTCGAGGAGTAGAACTAGAGAAAGTAGTCACTGCAGCTGAACAACAATTAGAGGGACCTTTCAGCGAAGAATTAATCCAAGAGTTCACCAAACAGGAGGTCGTGGCACAACAACAAGTCGAAGCAGAGCTACCCAGACTAGAGTGACTCGGGACGAGTCACAGTTGAGTGTTGGGGGCCTGTTGGCCCTTGACCAAGTTTTGAGGATCCTTGGTAATGTCTGACCTACTTTTGGGACTTCGACAGGTTGTCGAAGGAGGAGCGCAAGTCAAAGCATAGATCGTGGGATCTCAACCCCTTTTTAGAGATTTTTGTGTTTTGGGCTTATGTAAAGGGTATGGAGATTTCGGCCCATGGGTTTACCCATGTTTAGGATCGATTTTGTAATGTATAAATATATTTCTAGGTGATGTAAGAAGGGGACATATATGTGATGCTAGGTGATAAGTGCAAGTGGTAATTGTAATTTCTTTGTGCATACTGTGTAAGACTTGCAGAGCTAAGTGCAAGTGATCGTAAGAGATTGTGGAAGCCTTTTTGTTGTAACTCAGGGAAGGAGGATCTAACGAAGTGCGCAGATCTCCTTTCCTCTACAGAGTAATATCTCAAGGCTCTGTGCATGTAGAATATTAACAAAAGGAAATAAAGAGAAGAAGAATTGGTGGACGTAGCCCCAGGGAGGGGGTGAACCACGTATATCTTGTGTTGTGGTTTTTTTGTGCGTTTTGGGTGTTCTCTTGTTTATGTGATTAAATTCTTAGTGTGCTGATGTATGCTAGATGAATCTGATATGATAACTTAGTGCTGAATAATGTGAACGAATGCTAGATTTGACCTATGTCGATGTGCTTAGTTCTTGATTATATTTGATCTGTGTGAATACTGCACCATTCTGTTATTAGGGTTTATTTGTGCTGTAAGCTAAAGGATAATATTGATGAATTGTAACTGCTAAGTTCTCTGTTAAAGTGTTACAATCACAAATCTGTGTCCCAGATAAGGTTGCAAACATCGGAGTCCTACAACCACCCCTGCCTCTACCTCGGGTGAGACTTCATCTGCTTCGCAAGTGTTGCCAAAAGGGCTGGTAGTTAGGGTTTTGTTGGTGTGTTGTTGTAGCGTTGAACCCTATGTTTGGCCCTGTTCCAACAAGCAAGCATGTGATTTTTGATTTGATTGAGCTATAGTTGTTGGTCGTTTATTCTTAAGAGGAATGCACACGCGTTCGAGGAACACGTGCACATTCCTAGAATGCGCATGTGTTCCTACTCGGAATTTTTTGGTGCCAAGAACACTCCATCACCTCATATAATTGAATGAAGACAAACAATCCATGACATCTTTAGACAAAAATAGTACGAACATACATATTTTTCTTATTTTAGTGTTCTTGTTTGATTCATTGAGAGTTTTATGCTATTGCCAGACCATTGTAGGAAAATTTGGAAGACAAATTTGTTAAGTGCAATTGGAATTGTTGTTTGTATATTCTTGTGTCTTCTTGTAATTGGAAGACAAATTTGTACAACTGTAATTGGAATTGTTGTTTGTATCTTCTTGTGTCTTCTTGGAATTGGAAGACAAACTTGTCGAAGTCCAATTGGAATTGTTGTTTGTATCTTCTTGTGTTTACTTGGAGTTGGAAGAAAAGTTTGTCCAAGTGCAATTGGAATTGTTGTTTATATGTTCTTATGTCTTCTTGGAATTGGAAGAAAAATTTGTCCAAGTGTAATTGTAATTGTAATTGGAATTATTACATATGTCTTGTTTTGTAATACAAAAAAAAAATTCTCCACTTGGTTGTGCCTTATTACATAATACAAAGAAACATTTGTGGTAGGTGTTTGGAAGCCAATTTTTATCTTTAAACATGGGGAATCGATAGATTCGAGAAATAAATTCCTCGAGAAAAAATAAATCGATCGAAAAGGTACAAGAAGAAAGAGAAAAAGAAAAATTACAGATGTCAAAGAACAAGCTTTCAAAAGAGGGAAATCCAATTTCTTGTAGAATATGTAACGCTATTGTTTCTCCTCCATCACAAGAAGAAAAGAGAAAGATTTCATTAGAGATAAATCCATCCAATATCTCATTAAGACAACTTGTTGTGAATGACTAAATGATGGAGGATTTGCTTGGAGCTGATTATACAATGGAAGAAATTAAAGAAGCAATCTGTGTACAACATTGTGTTGAAGAAGTTCTTGTGGTGAAATATCTTGTTGGACCATCAAATGTTCTAGAAACTAGTCAATCCCATGTCCACTCTCCTCCCATAGTTGATCCACCAGTGATTGAAGGGGAAAGAACTGAAATATTGTTAACTCCATAGTAGGGAGGTCAAGAGTGTCAGAATATGGGTTCATCGTACCTACCTAGATTGAACATTGTGCGGCAAAGAACTCCTAAACAAATTCAGTTTGATGAAAATGGTCTAGCATCACTTGAAGGTAAGTTACCTAACCATACTATTCATTATCACTCTTATAAAATAATTAAAGAATATTTGAACCAAAATCTGATGCTTGTAAATGCCAATTATTTTTATCTTTGTTAAAATATATAAGTTTGACTGTTGTTAGGATAATTTTGGGCATTAAAAGAGTCAAAAGTGTAGAAACAATTCATCATATTATTAGAAATCTTGTATATTCTTTTCAAATAATTGGTAAGAAATATCGTTCTAAAGACCGCAATGCATCCCAATGTGTCTTGTCACAATCAATTGTTAGCAAGATCACGAGAAAACATTGTTTGCTACAACAAACCTCTCACCTCTTGGAATGCAATGTCAAAACCCTTAGAAAGTATTCTCATAGATGAGATAGCCTCAACACAGGTGGCCCAACATATTTGTGGGCCTTCACTGGTAGGATACCTCGTTCTGACATAAACTTAATTGGAGTGGTTGAGGGACTAGTTAAGGATTTCTGGCATGTGAACACTGGGCCTTCTTCCAACCAAAAATATGTAATAAAATTGAAAATGGGATCTAGGGACCATGAACCCAATATTAAACACTTTCTTGACATTACAAAGACAAAATTTTATGAGAGATTCAGATTAGTACATAGTGTACTTAACTTGGGACACATATATTTCCATAAATGAAAGCCTTGGTATGTTCGAATAAACACGATTTCTAACACATGTTTTTGTATATATCACATTGAGTATGGTTATTATTATGACACACACACACACACACACACATTTTTCATGTTTTGCATGACACCCTTTTGAAGGAATGCTCAATTATATTTCCTCTGTCGTCATATAAAGAATTTATTCATAGCATCTTGTGTACAAGGCCATATGGTTTTATATCTTTATCAAAACACATGCTTAGATGGGACATGTGTCAGGTGCAGTGGAATGAAATTACTGAGAAAGTGCATCCATGTAAGCAATGAGTATGAATTGGGGAGGAAGGAATTTTCCTTGCAGAGCTTTAAATATGTGACATATGATATTGATGGAGGATAAAAAAGAAAAAAATATACAATTGGTTACTTTCCAAGTATGAGTTTGTGATTTCATGAAGGACTTCGTAAAAAAGACACGACATTATGTTTAACATGTTCATGTGGATCAATGGAAAGAAGATCATTTCAAAACATGTAGAGATACCTTTCCTATTGGTATTGTGTTATCAGTGGTTGATTTTGCTGAGAAATACACCCTTCAACCACAAAATGAGATTCAAAGCCAATATTTTCACTCAAAGCAGGTCATCATAATGGTCCATATCACATACATGCATGGACCAAATAGTAATGAACAAAACAAAGTTATATTGAAAGAGTATCACTTGTAAATAAGCGATGATCGGTGCCATGACTTAGCCTATGTACAACATTTTTTTTAGTTGTTCTACAATCACCTTAAGGAGAAGAACATACATATAGATCAACATTGGATTTGGTCATATGGTTGTGCATGCTAGTTAAAAAATGATCGACTATTTCAATGGTTTTGTATCTTGCACAAAATACTAAAGGTACAACACATTTGGAACTATTTTGAGTCTGAGAATGGTAAAGGGGAGGATGTTGGAGCAAATGCATGCATAAAAAGAGCATTACACAAGAAAGAAATGAAGTTCAAAACTACTTCCCTCATTTGAGATGCAAACTCCATTGTTGAATGGTGTTCTTCAGTAATGGGAGAGTGAACAAGAACCCGTGAAGACCAATCACATATGAAAGGACATGTACATAGATATTTTCGAGAGGTGGTCGATGTAGATTGATCATAGTGGTATGAATGCAAAACAATCTAGGGCACTCATGGATTCCATTCAGTTAGAACATCTGACAATGCAATAGTTGAAATATGAATGAGAAAAATCTCTTGCTTCTACGGTCCATGTAGTATTAATGAATGGGAGGATCGGGAATCAACAAACTCGGTTGATAGATGGGATTGTGTATCACTCCCCATTGGTCAAAATATAACTATGGAGTTATCCCAGTTGGAGGAGGACCAATCAAGTATTTCAACAGATTATGATCATGTCTTAGATCTCATACTGCCAGGTTCATTGATTCCTTCTATTAAATTTTAAATAACTAGCATTAATGTTTTATGCTTTGGTCATTTAGTGGACTCACATTTTGGCACTCCATTTTTTTCAAGGCACATATACGCAGTGGTTTCCCAAAAAGATAATGATTGGGGCACTGATTATTGGTTGGAATGATGCTTAGAGGGAAAACAAACCCTCATGCAATCAAACATAGACTCCGAAGGCATTGCATTTCTAATTGGGTCGATGGTTATTAAAGGAGAATATCTGACACAGGATGAAAGAACACGAAAGAAAGGTGGTTATGTATTTTAATATTATAAACTAGGTCAAGTTGTATACCACTTTACAAACTTGGTTATTGGTACAAACCTCCAACTACAAACAATGCCAAGAAAGAAATCATCAAAGGTATGATACTTCTTTCCTTACAACAAAATGGCCCCACTAGCTAAAACCCGGTGCTTTGGATCCAATGCAACTGACGGTTTGTCCATCCGAGTCTTGATTTGAGTTTTGTCATGAATTGCAGCTCGCCTCCTGAATCCATTTAGGGACATGTGGAAAATTTTGTCTGGGGGCATAAAATCCAAACCAAGTGGCATAACGAAGTTGCATAAGCTCCCACAAGTCTATTTGGCCAAGGGCCACACAACTACACTACCCAAAAATTTATGAAACAATGTCCTTGAAAATCGACCTCCTCTTCATAAATTGCACTATGCCTCATTGAGAAAAACCCTAGTGCTCGAGATACTCCAACAAACAGTTTTTTGGTGGATGGATTGATAGCGGAGAGTCCCCACTAGCTAAAAACCGATGCTTCGGATCCAATGAAACTGACATTTTGTCCATCCGAGTCCGGGTTTGAGTTATATCGTGAGTTGCAACTCGCCTCCTCAAGCCATTTAGGGACATGTGGCCAATTTGGTCTGGGGCATAAAATCCAAATTGAGAAGAAAATGGAGTTCCGTAAGCTACCACAAGTATGTTTGACCAAGGTCCACTCAAATACACTACCCACAAATGTCTGATACAATGTTCTTGAAAATCGACCTCCTCTTTAGAAATTGTACTATGCCTCATTGAGCAAAACCCTAGTGCCCAAGATACTCCAACAAACATTTTTTCGGTGGACGAAATGATAGCATAGGGGCCCCACTAATTGAAACATGGTGCTTTAGATCCAATGCAACCGACGGTTCATCCATCCGAGTCCCGGTTTGAGTTTTATTGTGAGTTGCAATGCCTCCTCAAGTCATTTAGGGACATGTGGCCAATTTGGTCCAGGGGCATAAAATCCAAACCGAGTATCATAACGGAGTTCCATAAGTTCCCCAAAGTCTTTTTTTCCAAGGCCCACACGATTACACTAACCACAAATTCCCAAACTAGTGTTCTTGAAAATTGACCTCCTCTTCAGAAATTGCACTATGCCTCATTGAGAAAAATGCTAGTATTGGAGATACTCCAACAAATGGTTTTTCGATGGACGGAATGATAGCAAAGGGCCCCCATTAGTTGAAAACCGGTACTCTGGATCCAATGCAACTAACGATTTGTCCATTTGAGTCCTGGTTTGAGATTTATTGCAAGATGCAACTCACCCCCTCAATCCATTTAGGGACATGTGTCCAATTTGGTATGGGGGCATACAATCCAAACCAAGCAGCATAAAGGAGTTCCATAAGCTCCTGAAAGTTTGTTTGGCCAAGGTCCATGTGACTACACTACCCAAAAATTTGTGACACAGTGTTCTTGAAAATCAGCCTCCTCTTTAGAAATTGCACTATGCCTCATTGAGAAAAACTCTAGTGTCGGAGATACTCCAACAAATGGTTTTCCAGTGGACAAAATGACAGTGGAGGTGCCCCACTAGATGAAACCTGGTGCTCTGGATCCAATACAACATACAGTTCATCCATATGAGTTGCGGTTTTAGTTTTATCGTGAGTTATTGGGACATGTGGCCAATTTGGCCTAGGGGCATACAATCCAAACCAACTGGCATAAAGAAGTTCCGTAAGCTCCTGCAAGTCTATTTTGACAAGGCCCACGCAACTTCACTACCCACAATTTCCTAACACAATATTCTTGAAAATCGACCTCCTCTTCATAAATTGCACTATGCCTCATTGAGAAAAACCCTAATTCCCAAGATACTCGAACAAAAGGTTTTTCGGTGGACAGAATGGAAACAGAGGGGCTCCACTAAATGAAAATCGATGCTCTGGATCTAATGAAATTGACGGTTCATCCATCCAAGTCCTGGTTTGAGTTTTATCACAAGTTGTAACTCACTTCCTTAAGCCATTTAGAGACATATGGTCAATTTGGTCCGGGGGCATAAAATCCAAACCGAGCGACATAACAAAAAAGGAAAGGAAATGCAAGGAAAGACAAGGAAATCAAAGGCAATGCATGAAAAGGATAAGCATGGAATGACATTGCAAGGCAAGGAAAGGTCTAGCTCTAGTTCTAGGTGTAGGTGTAGATAAATCCTATTACTTATGATAATCCATGTTTGACAAATATATGATACCTTAGATATATGAATAAATAGAGCTTATGTTATGACATTGAAATTATCATGCAAGTATTTTTATATAATATATATGGGATAACAAATTGTAGAATTACATTCTTAATGAATCCTTTGATTGTAATTTTTACATATTAAACTTGTTCATTTAGTACAAACATTATTTACGTATTAAACTTGTTCATTTACGTATTAACCTTGCTCATCTAGTAAAGGCATGGCATGGAAAGTGAATGCAAGGAAAGGCATGGAAAGTGATGTAGGAGCATCGCCAACAGAGCACACATGACAACACAATGAGAATAGCCCATAGCGTGAATCTGAAGAATCGCCTTAAATTGTCTGTCACAGACGTTTATGTAATAGGACTTAAGTAGCTGAAGAATTTAATTTCGATCAGGTAGGTAGTTGGAGGAAACCCGAGAGGACCTCTTGTATAAGTAAGTGCTTTGTATACCTGAATAAGGTTATCTGCAGAGTAGGAGATAGTTGTTACTGAATGCAATTCATTTTTAGGTTGTAGCCATTTTTACTTTGGAATGAATATAACTGAGGGATATTGACACATTGTATGGTGTCACTGTTGTTTACAGTTTACCGATTATTTTCTATTTTCATGAATGAATGAATTATGTTATTGAAAGTATGAGACTGTGAAGCATTTTTGGATAAGTTTCAATTTTTTTCTTCATTGAGTTTATTCAAGGTGTGCATACAATCTGCAAGGAGCATGTTGACAGAGTCTGTTTCTACTCAGAATCTCAAAAGAGATAGAGTGAAACTTCCATTTGCAGAGAGTGCAAAGAGACTGTTGCAAGGTGTGCATATTCATCGGAAGAAACTAAGTATTGCATAAGAAACTGTTGCAAGGAGTGCACATTCATCGGAAGAAACTAAGTATTGCGTAAGAAACTGTTGCAAGGAGTGCACAGATTCGAAGAATTGAATGAGTGTCGAAAACAGGAGTACAAAGCGCAAGGACTGCATAGGGAGATTTATTTTGAAGAAATCATTAAGTCTGAATTTTTCAGGGATTCCTAGATCGCAAGGAGTGCGTCAGAATCAAGCTCAGGAAAGACAACGACTAAGAATCAACGAGAAGGGAGGAACCCATTGAAAGTTGCGAAGTGACATTTGAGGTCCCTTCGGAAGGAATCGGGATCACGGAAAACTATTAGATCTCAGAAAGGCATGGGGATATTACCCCTTGAATTCCTTCGGACTTCGCATATTCAAAATTTTCCATTTAGGAGGGAAGAAAATCTTCTAAAGTTATGGGACCAGAAGTCCATCTGGGCTGTAGATCCACCTAGAGGGAGTGAGATATTCCTAGACCGTTGGATTGTGGAAAAGGTTCATGGTTGTTAGCCGTGAGTTCTTTCGGGGATTCACAGATTAGAGGGTTCAAACTATCGAGGAGTCAAAAATCCTGAAGCCTGAAGTCATGAAGAGATCATCGCCATTGGTTATCATAAGGGGTGTGAACCGTAGATATGGTTCCAAGTAACTACGCTTGTTCAGAGTTCACGTGGAAAGAGGTCATCTTCTCGCAAGACAACCGAATCTTGAATTTCCAAAGCGCTAGGAGGCTTAGCCCCGTACCATAGCCCGAGGTCATGTGAAGGAGGGGGACTAGCAGGAAGGAGCTAGCTGCCAGAAATGTGAAGTTTGCAAAGTGCTAAGGAAGGGGCCCACAAGTTCAATAGGACTCGCGCTTAAGGTGATAAAGGGCATGTGTTAATTCAATTCGAGGCCACCAAGGTCTCGAGGAGAGAATCCTACTCAGAGAGTTGAACGATCCTAGACCAGGAGGTCAAGCATCCTCGACTGAGACAAGGGGGGGTCTGTATCAAGTGGTATTAAAGCCATCAAGGAATCAAGGTTGTACTCTGTGTGTGAGGACTAGTAAGCACAATGCCACTAAGGAGACACATGGAGTTGCTTGTAGCCAATCGCGCTGTCGAAAGGGAAATGAGGGAACTGCGTGCAAGGTTGGAAGCGATGGAAGCAATGCAAAGAAGAGCACTTGATGCTGGGGAAATCAGTGACACAGAAAGTGAAGAGACAGAGGTTGAAGAAGTTGCAGGGGGAGATGCTACCAAAGAATGCTTACTAAAAGATGTTTTGAAGTTGGGAGATAGAGAAAAGATAGAAATCAAAATGTATGAAGGAAATTTGGATGTTGAATATGTGTTGGACTAGATAAGGTCCATGGACAAGTATTTCGACTATGAAGATGTCGATGAGTAAAAGAAGGTGATACATGTTGTCACTAGACTTAAAGGACATGAAACACTACGGTGGGATGAAGTGCAGGGTGATAGGAGGAGCAAAGGAAAACATAAGATAAAGAGTTTGGATAGAATGGTATCCAAGTTGAAGGCTAAGTTCATGCCCAAGGATTATTAGATAAATCTATTCATAATAATGCAGAACCTGAGACAGAAGGGAATGACAGTAAAGGAGCACATAGAAGAGTTTTACAAGCTGAACATAAGGGCTGGACAGAGGGAGAGAGATGAAGAGAAAGTTTCCAGGTACATAAATGGCCTGAGATATGAGATCCAAGATGAAATCAACATGATGTTGGTGAGAACAGTAGAGGAGGAATATCAATATGCACTGAAAGTAGAGGAGAAGTTAGCCATAAAACAAATCCAGCGAGGCAGGGGTAGAATCCCAAACCGAGGTAAGGATTTTCCCATGATATGGAACAAAAGCCCAAGGGTGAGGAAGAGAAAACCCATAGTCACTCAGAAAGAGGAGGAAGCTCCAGAGGGAGACAACTTGGTGGAAGAAATTATTTTTCCAGAGGAAGAGGAAGAAGCAAAGGAGGAGAGATAATATGTTATACCTGTGGAAAACTAGGACACAAGTCTTGGGAATGTTCAGAGAGAAAGAAAGAAAGAGGAGGTAAAGATCACATCTCAGAAGCGTAGAAAATGAATTTTGAAGCAGAAGGTGCAGAAGATGAAAAATACCTGATGTTGAGGAAGGTTCTCTTGAATCCAGAACCAGAAGCTGAAAACCCGGTGCAAAGGAACAATTTGTTCAAGAAAACTTGCAAGACTAAAGACATAGTATGCAAGGTGATAATTGACAGTGGTAGCACTGATAATCTAGTATCCACATAGATGGTGAAGAAATTGGAGTTGGAGAGAATTGCACATCTGAATCCATATAAGGTCTCATAGTTGCAAAAAGGACACTAGGTAATGGTAACTAAACAATGCCTTGTTGAATTTAAAATAGGTGGATATAGAGATGAGATTCTCTTTGATGTAATTCCCATGGATGTATGTCATGTTTTGTTGGGAAGACTGTGGCATTATTAAAAAAATGTCATTCATGATGGGAGAAAGAACACTTACACTTTGGAAAATAATGGTAGGAAACACATGTTGCTTCCAATAGAGGAGAAGAAAGTGAAGGAAGAAGCCAACACAAGCATACTTCTCATGAGTGGGAAGGAACTCCTGAGTGAAGTTAAGAAGTAACAAGAGATGCAGTTTGGTATGGTGAGGAAACCCAGAGTTGTCCTTACAAGTACTTCTATGGATGATTTGCGTGAGGAAGTTCAGGAACTGTTAGAGAATTTTTCTGACATTAATGTGGATGAGGTGCCAAGCTCATTGCCACCTATCAGAAGTATCAATCATCACATTGACTTGATACCAAGAGCAAGCTTGCCAAACAAAGCATCATACAGGTTGACACCTCAAGAGAATGAGGAAGTGAAAAGACAGGTTCAGGATCTATTGGAAAAAGGATTGGTCAAAGAGAGTTTGAGTCCATGCACGGTACCAACTGTGTTGAGTCCAAATAAAGATGGAGGATGGAGAATGTGTACAGACTCAAGGGCTGTAAACAAGATCACCATTAGGTACAAATTTCCTTTTCCTAGGATGGATGAATTAATGGATTGCTTAAGTGGAGCAAGTTTTTTTTCAAAAATAGATCTAAAAAGTGGATATCACCAGATAAGAATGAGAGAAGGTGATGAGTGGAAGACAACCTTTAAGACAAATGAAGGGTTGTATGAGTTTCTTGTTATGCCATTTGGATTAACAAATGCCCCAAGTACTTTTATGAGACTGATGAATGAAGTATTGAAGGAATATTTCATTGGTAAGTTTGTGATTGTATATCTGGATGATATACTGGTCTTCAGTAAGACTGAAGAAGAGCATTTGAGACATCTGACATTAGTGATGAGGAGACTACAACAAGAGAATTTGTTGATAAATATGAAGAAGTCCTCTTTTATGAAGACATAACTCATTTACTTGGGTTTTTTTGATCTCTTCAAATGGATTGAAGATGGACCCCAAGAAGGTCAGAGAAATCAAAGAATGGCCATCACCAAAGAGTATGTTTGAAGTGAGAAGCTTTCATGGATTAACAAGTTTCTATAGGAATTTCATTAGAAATTTCAGTGGAATTTGTGCACCAATGATGGATACAATGAAGAAAAAAAACAAGTATTTTAAATGGACAAAAGAAGATGAGAAGGGTTTCAATATATTGAAGGAGAAAATAATAGAGCGACCAATTCTAGTCTTTCCGAATTTTGGGAAAACATTTCAAGTAAGGTGTGATGCAAGTGGAATTGCAATTGGAGCGGTTTTGAGCCAAGATGATAGGCCGATTGCATATTTCAGTGAGAAACTAAACACGACTAAGGGAAAGTACTCCACATATGACAAATAATTTTATGCCATAATTCAAGCCTTGAAGAAATGGAGGCACTACCTTGTTCCAAAGAAATTTGTCTTGTATAGCGATAACCAAGATTTAAAATTTATAGCCAGATAGGAGAAGTTAAACTAGAGACATGCTAAATGGATAGAGTTTATGCAAAATTTCACTTTTTTCATTAAAAATATTTCTGGTAATGCTAAAAGGTTGTTGATGCATTGAGCAGGAGATGTCTGATTCTACAGGAATTTCAGGTCAAGACCTTAGGGTTTGAACACCTTAAGGATATGTATTGTGATGATCTAGATTTTAAGGAAGCATATGAAGCATGTGAAAACCCTGTGCTCAAAGACATAAGTCAATGGACATAGTACATGATTCAAGATGGATTGTTGTTTAAAGGTTTCCAATTGTACATACCAAGATGCTCAATGAGGGAAAATTTGTTGAAGGAAAAACACAGTGGAGGTCTGGCAGGACATTTCAGAAATGAAAAGACATTTGCACAATTGAATAATTCATACTATTGGACAGGTATGAGAGAAGAGGCGAAAAAGTTCATGGACACATGTAATATTTTCCAGTATGAAAAAGCAAAGAAACAAAACACTGGATTGTATCAACCATTTCCTATTCCAGATAGGCCTTGGGATAGAATAAGCATGGATTTTGTGTTGGGATTACCAAGAAACCAGAGGGGAAGTGATTCCATATACGTTGTGGTGGATAGATTTTCGAAGATGACACACTTTATCCCATTCCATAAGACCAATGATGCAACACATGTTGCAAATTTGTTTTTCAAGGAAGTTGTAAAATTTCATGGACTGCCTAGGAGAATTATCTTAGATAGAGACACTAAATTTGTTGGTCATTTTTGGAGAACATTATGGAAGAAACTGGGGAAAAAACTGTCTTTTAGTTCATCATATCACCCTCAGACAGATGGACAGATTGAGGTGGTAAATAAGAGTTTAGGAAATTTGCTGAGAAGTTTGGTCATTGAACATCATAGACAGTGGGATCAAATTCTGTCACAAGCTGAGTTTTCATATAATAATTTACCAAAAAAAAGTAAAAGAAAGAGCCCATTCCAGATAGTCTATGGGATGATACCAAGAGGGGTATCATAGTTGAGAGACATGGAGCATAGTGAATTCAGAAGTGTTGGAGCAAAATATTTCGCTACATAAATGCATAAACTTCATGATCAGAGCAAGGAGCAGTTGCAGAACAATAATGTAGAGTATAAACACAGAGTTGATCAACACAAAAGAGAGCTTCAATTTGAAGTAGGAGATCAAGTCTTAGCACAATTGATGAAGGAAAGGTTCCCAAGAGGAACATATAACAAGCTAAAGTTCAAGAATATTGGACCATGCAAGATCCTAAGAAAATTTGGTAACAATGCTTACGAGCTAGAGATGCCAAAGGATGTGGGAATATCACCCATATTCAATGTTCCAAACCTATATCCTTACAGGGGACATGACACAGAGAGATCAAAATATCAAGAGAAGATTCAGTGGGAGAAGAAGGTGCTTGTAGAAGAAAATCCGCAGATGGAGAAGATCGTTGATCAGAGGATTGGCAAGAAGAATAGGAGGAAGACCTATTTTGAATATTTGGTCAAATGGAAGGGACACCTGATAGAAGATGTCAGTTGGGTAAGTGAAGCTGATGTCTAGAAGCATGGAGGATCAGTGCAAGAGCTCATGGACAGGAGTCCATTAATTTTCTGCCCAATGGAGTATGATGTAGGACCATCACCAATAGAGCACAGATGGACAACACAACGAGCACAACGCATAGCGTGCCTTTTGAGTAAAATTTCAAATTTTTAAGGATGGCATATCTCAGAGAAATTCTGAGTAAAAGATGAATCATATAAGTTAATGGAAAGGGGTTGAACGATCGCGTCAAAACCATAAAATATCATATCATCCTTTAGTTATTTGATTTTGGCGTGAATATGAAGAATCGCCTTAAATTGTCTGTCACAGACGTTTATGTAATAGGACTTAAGTAGTTGAAGAATTTAATTTCGATTAGGTAGGTAGTTGGAGGAAACCTGAGAGGACCTCTTGTACAAGCAAGTGATTTTTATACCTGAATAGGGTTAAATACAGAGTAGGATATAGTTGTTACTGAATGTAAGTCATTCTTAGGATGTAGCCATTTTTACTTTGGAATGAATATAACCGAGGGGTATTGACTCAATGTATGGTGTCACTGTTGTTTACAGTTTCTCAGTTATTTTCTATTTTCATGAATGAATGAGTTATGTTATTGAAAGTATGAGATTTTGAATCATTTTTGGATAAGTTTCAATTGTTTCTCTTCATTGAGTTTATGCAAGGTGTGCATATAGTCTGCAAGGAGTGCGTTGACAGAGTCTATTTCGACTTAGAAGCTCATAAGAGATAGCGTGAAACTTCCATCTGCAAAGAGTACAAAGAGACTATTGCAAGGTGTGCACAATCGTCACAATAAACTAAGTATTGTGTAAGAAACTATTGCAAGGAGTGCACAGATTCGAAGAATCAACTAAGTGTTGAAAACAAGACTGCGAAGCACAAGGAGTGCGTAGGGAGATTTATTTTGAAGAAATCATTAAGTCTGAATTTCTGTAGAGATTCTGAGATCGCAAGGAGTGCATTGGAATCAAGCTTAGGAGAGATGGTGACCAAGAATCAATGGGAAGGGAGGAATCCGTTGAAAGTTGTGAAGTGACAGTTGAGGTCCCTTAGGAAGGAATCAAGATCACAAACAATCATTAGATCTCAGAAAGGTGTGGGGAGATTACCCCTTGAAGTCCTTCGAACTTCACATGTTTGGAAGTTTTCGTTTAAGAGGGAATAAAATCTTTTGAAGTTATGGGACCCGAAGTCCATCTAGGCTATAGATCTACCTAGAGGGAGTGACATAGTCCTAGACTGTCGGATCTGGGAAAATGTTCACGGTTGTTTGTCATGAGTTCTTTTAGGGATTCGTGGATTAGAGTGTTCGAAGTATCGAGGAGTCAAGAATCCCAAAGCCTGAAGTCGCGAAGACCGAAGAGATCACCGTCGTTGGTTATCGGAAGGGGTGTGAACCATAGATCTGGTTCCAAGTAACTCCGTTGGTTCAGAGTTCACATGGAAAGAGGCCAGCTTCTCATAAGACAACATAAACCCGAAGTTGTGAAGCGCTAGGAGTCTTATCACCAGACCATAGCTCGAGGTCATGTGAAGGAGGGGGACTAGCGGGAAGGATCTAGCTACCAGAAACAGAGGGTTTGAAAAGCACTAAGGAAGGGCCCCATAGGTCCCATAGGACCTACGCTTAAGGTGATAAAGGACTAGTGTTAATTCAATTCGGGGCCACCAAGGTCTCGAGGAGCGAATCCTGCTTAGAGAGTTGAATGATCCTAGACGAGGAGGTCTAGTAGCCCCGACAGAGAGAAGGGGGGGTCTGCATCAGAAAGTGAAGGCAAGACATGGAAATTGAAGGCATGGAAAGGCATGGCATGGCAAGGAATGGCATGGCAAATCATGGTATGGAAAGGAATGGCATGTAAAGGCAAGACATGGCATGAAAAATAATGGCATGGAAAGTGAAGGCATGGCATGGCATGGAAAGGCATGGTATGGCAAGGCATGGCATGAAAAAGCATGGCATGGCAAGTGAAGGAATGACATGGCATGGCATGGAATGGAAAGGCATGGTATGGCAAGGAATGACATGGCAAGGCATGGTATGTAAAGGAATGGCATGGAAATAAAAAATATAATATCCCTTAAAAAAGTAATCATTAAATGAAAGGGGGATAAAAATGAAATCTTAAAATAGGGTTTAGATAACAAATGCATGCTGAAATCCAAGATGGAAGATGAAAACCCTACAATATTCAAGACACGACAGCCCTAAAGGGCTGAAAATTATGACATAAATGTAATAAAAGGTGTCATACCATACCATTCCAAGGATACCATATCATACCATACCATACCATACCATACCTCGCCATGCCATGCCAAGGATACCATACCATACCATACCATACCATACCAAGGCAATGCATACCATACCATGGCTTGGAAAGGAAAGGAAAAGGCAAGGAATACCATACCATGTCAAGGAAAGGAAAGGCATACCATACCATACTATACCATGGCAAGTCAAGGCAAGGCATACCATACCATGGAAAGGAAAGGTAAGGCATACCATACCATACCATACCATGGAAAGGAAAGGCAAGGAAAGGCACACCATACCATACCATACCATGGAAAGGAAAGGAAAGACACACCATATCATACCATACCATGGCAAGGCAAGGAAAGGCATGGCATGGCGTTGAAAGGCATACCATACCATGCCATACCATACCATGGCATGGAAAGGCATACCATACCATATTGTTGGATCTTCTTTTTGACATCCACAATGACCTTAATGTTGCGCCCTATATCAATTATGTTTCCTTAAAAACATGAGTAATCCACTCATTTTTCTCGATGATACACTCATTTGACTATTTCTTGGTGTACATGAGGTAATAAACATTTATCCTATGATTTTCATGGTTTATTGATAATTAGAATAATTATCTATGTGCTTTATTCCATCTAATAGCCTTGTTGTGGAAATCATATTAAGACAGGGTTCTAAGACAGGGCTCTAGGTCATCTGGTACCCACACTGGAGGTCGTCTGGTACCCACACTGGAATTCATCCGATACTTGCACCAAAACATTCCAGAAGTCATCCGGTACCTCCACCAAAACATTCAAGAAACCATCCAGTAACTTCATCAGAAACCATCAGGTACCTGTACCTGAAAATATGGATGTGATCAACTGAAGGGATATTTTGATGAGTTTGAGGAGTCAGTTGGTGAATTAGATCATCTATTATAAGTCTATATGATATTCCTTCATCCTCATGCACTTTGTATCATGAGGATGAAGAAACTTTAAAACAAGAAAATTCATGTATTAGTAAATTGAGATTTGATACATTTACTATTGAGTTATTTGTTACCTCAATTGTATCAGGTTGTTTCTCTTATAAATAGGGCCTATATGTGACTCACCGAAGTAGTCGAATATTGATATGCTGATGTATTGGTTTGTGAACATATATTTTCTATAAACTCAGTTGTTGAAGGTTAATATGAAGTGGAATTTCTTGATCTTGTGTGTCCTTAGAATCTATCATTCTGTGAGTTCTTTTTAAGCTTCCATGTTGGCATTGGAAAGGGCCTACCGATCCAACTCGGTGAGCTTATTGCAAATTTTAGTATAGTTGTTATTCATGTAATCATTTATTGTGATCCGGTATTGATCCGTGATTTTCCTGCACCTGCTTGTTATTCATTCGGTACCTGGTATTATTCTTGCTAATTCAATTTATTTTCTGATTTAAATATACCATAGATGTTAAGTGTGAGCAAGGCGTGCATTCTATTATGATATTGTGAGTGTGATGAGTTTGGTGCACTAGAATTGTAGGCATTCTACTTATGTTATTTCTCAGTAATTTGGAATGTTAAAATAGTTGTAGATATTTCTAAAGCGTGATCATTTTCATTACTAGATCTGTGTTCTTAGAAAGGAAATCATTGTCTTAGAATTTATTCTAAATTGCAAAGTGTGTTAGTATATGAGAAACTCAAGAATCCATCTTTTGTATTACAAGGGACAGAAAATGGAAAGTCTCAATGAGACCTCTGCTCCATATGTAGAAATAAAGTGATTTTCCATAATTGGCAAATTGTGAGATTGTATTAAATTTCCTTTTTGTGCCGCATCGATTGATTTTAAAAGAGTGTGTGAAGAATCAAATGAGATTTCCTAGTTAATTGTGTATTACAGAAACAAGACATGATTCCATCTTTTGTATTTCGTGAGCCAGTAAATGGAAAACCTTGTTTCCTGTACTAGTTATTTGCTGAAGTAGAATAGTCTCTGGAGTGCATTTGAATCTTGCAGAGTGTGTGAAGTATAGACTAGAACGTTTTTACATAGTGATTAAGACATCCATTTTTAGATATATTTTCTATTGGATTTCATACTAAGGATTGTGATTAGAGTTTAGATAAAACAAAGTATATATCTGAAAATGATTTAGTCTCTACTATGCTCACTAGACATAGTTAAAATATATGTTTTTGACACATATAGTGTAACAACTCTGTTGATTACGAATCCTGGTTAACATATTAATGATTGGAAATATATTATACATATAATTGCACCAACATTTTGGCATTGTTTCCAGGGAGTTGTAAATGGTAATAGGTATTGTTTGAATTAGATTGATTTGATGATTTTGGATTGGTTTTAGAGACAACCTAAGGGTGGAGAGAAGACAATAAGATGAGAGGTAAGAACATGTGTATCCACTTTGGTGGGGTTTCTCCAAAGATAGGTTGTCCTCTTCCTTTAATAGTTAGAATTTATGTTTTGTTAGCATTGGATATTTTTCTTTTATATGAGTAGACTTAGGGATAATAAAGGAAGATTTATTGCAACAAAATTCTAGAAAATTTATTTGGTCCAAGAAAAACCCCTCCCACTAATTTTGTTGATCGCTATGCAGGAAAAAATTTCAGAGGAGAAAGTTCAAGAGTAGTAATTGAAAATACAGTAAAAGACCATGAATTTGAAGCTACCATGCAATTTGGAAACATATCACAACAAGTAGTAGGAGAAGCAGTGGTGACCCAATCAGAAGAAGAAATTGGAAAGGAAACTGAGGCAGTGGTAGAAGAGGCAGAATCTGAAGTTGGAGCAGTGCATAAAGTATTGGAAAACTTAAATATCCCAACTAGTCCAGTGGGTGAACCATCACCTAGTGGGGAACATCACCTACAACCTATACATTGTTGTTCAGAAATATGGCAGATGAAGAAGGGAATGAAAGCAATGAGACAAAGACATTTGGATTTATGATAATGGACATTACCAAAAATGTCACCATGAAGAATATTTTGTTATCATCACTGCCTCACTTTCACGGTATGACATCTGAGGACCTTGATTCATTTATGTTTGAGTTTGATATATTATGCATAAGTTATAATTTTACAACCAATGCTCAAAAATTAAAATTATTTCCATCCACACTAAAAGTCTCAGCATTAAGGTGGTTCATGAGTTTTGGGGAACATAGTATTTTATCCTGGGATGACATGAAGGAAACGTTTATCCAAAAGTATCAAGATTATTGTATACCTAGAGATTTTAGTAATGGCATATTCAAGATGCAAAAATATGAGGAGGAAATCCTAGAGGATTACTTGGAAAGGTTCCTCTATAACTACCAAAAGACCAAACAATTTTCCCTTGACACAACCACTGTTAGGACTATTTTTTTGAAGGGTGTAATATATGACTGTATAGAAGTGTTGAACCTCATGAGCTCTGGGGATGTATACCAAAAACCTTTTGTTGAGATTGTCGAGTATTGTAAACAATACTCCCATAGTCAAGCCAAAATTGGGAAAAGTTCAAGAAACCCTATAAACATAATTGCTAAACCTGCTACAGGAGGTGTCACAAGAATGGAACTGAGAAATATGATAGAGAATTTCAAAACAAATATCCTAAATACAATCAACATCCAATTAGATACCCTTAAAATCAAGTGGAAACAAGAGGAAGAGAACACTTCCTTGGAAATTTGTTGTCCTCGGTGTAGGAACACTAGTACAAAATGAAAGATAAGTGACCAAAAAATTGACCAAAATCCGCATATAAATGACCACTTTTGATTTGGCGATCGTTGGTGGCTAATTTATGGTCTCTTATCACATGACCAAAAATGTGGTCATATTTAGTTTGGTCTTTATAGTTTGTCTTGTGGTCATTAATTTGGTCATTAATTGTGACAATTAATGACCACAAGACAAGCTATAAATGACCAAACTAAATATGAACACATTTTTGGTCACATGATAAGAGACCATAAATTAGCCACCAAAACTTCCATTTGGTCATTTATATGCGAATTTTGGTCGTTGTTTTGGTCACTTATCTCTCATTTTTTGGTCATTTTTCGGTCATTTTGTTTGGTCACTTATCTCTCATTATTTGGTCATAGATCTATCTTGCTATTTTTATTTGTTTCCTTGTTGGCACCGTTTCCTCAAACAGGTCTTCGATGGGTTCCTGACCGCTATTATAAGAAAAATCCATCTATAAGGATAGATCCAACCTATCCGGCTATGAAGTCAGTTACAACCTATTTGATAGCTCAAAACAAGGTTGAGACTACCCACACCTCAGATGGTCCTATGTTTGAGGTGGTGAAAAGGGGAAAATGAGAGGTGAAAGACTGATTAAAAGTCTCTCTTAGGACCACCTACCTTGGGTATTGTCCTCCCTCAGCTTCTGGGATGGCCAAAAATGGCCTTAGGGGTGAAAATTATAAGTTGACAGAAACAAGCTTGCTGATTTTTAGGAAAGAAAACTAATAAAAGCGAACAACAGGTTGTTCACTCCCTTAAGGCCTTGGAAAAAGGTCCAGAATTGATTCCCATGGTAAACCGAGGTTCCGAGCAATGGCCTAGTGGACAACTTATGCAAAATTTTCGAAAAGGGGAGAGTCAAAAAGCCTTTAGAAGCTACAACCAGGTCCTTTTAGGTGACTGTAAGTAATGAAGAACATTTTTTTAGGACTTGTAAGGTGTGGGAACAAGTCCCGAAATTATCGAAAAAATGGTCTTGGGACTTTTCAAATCTTAAAGTGACATTCATAGTGTCCAAGGCCATCCATGGATGTCAGATTCATCGGGATGAAGGACCATGTGTTGGGGAAAATCCATGGCTTGTTTGGAGGGAAAGGGGCCTTGGGTTTGGTCGTTGAATGTTAGGAAATGCCCATTTTTCAGGCATTTTTCAGACATGAATTTACCCCCCCTTTTCTTCCTATAAGTATCCCTGTGAGCTAATGAAGCATGGACTTAATCTGGGCCTGATTTGGTTAAGGGACCCCTCGGGATTGAAACCTAGAAGGTTGTTCCCTCATACCAAAATTTCATAATTCTAATTTCTAATACTACCATGTTGTATCTATGTCCACCATCTTTCCACTACCTTTTTTTTGGCACAAATCGGGCTCCGGATTAGCAAGATATCGCCCCAGAAAGGTTTAGGGAAAAGGCTGGGTGGATGGTTGATCAAGGAAAAAATTGCAATTAAATCACAAATCTAGGTTGAACACCAGATTTGATAGGCTTCTACAGGCTTACATTCCTGTAGCTAAAATGGGTTTCCCTCATTTGGCTTGCTTTGGTCCTGGAGGCCTCCAATTAGGCCTCCCTTTTGGCACATGTTTGAGAGCCTCATAAGTCTTCCTAGCTTGACCAATACACTTAAAAGAATGTTGCAAGACACCATATTGGAGGAATGGAAGCTATGTACCTGGTTTCCTTGATCTGGAGATGCAACGTTTGCACATACTTGCAAAAGTGAACTAGTTGGGCTTAATGCCTTGTTTCTACATCTGAATAATGAGTTTCAATGTATTTTCACTGCTTTTGTGGTGACCACACCCTGCTATGATTGTATGCCATAACAAAACATCTATTTTAATCATTTCTATGAAAGTTCAAATTCTTCACCTAGGATTCCACTCTTGATACACATGGTAACTAGGGCATTCATCAAAGAAACATCGAACCCAAATCATGTTACCAACATCTTTAGTCATGTGTGATTTTCATTCCATTAGTTGTAGTCAATACTTGTTGTTTCATGTCATACCCTGTATCTTGCAACAATTTTCCTTGCCTGTTTCAACTAGAGTTTATTTTTGCTATAACCATCAACCTACTATTAATGGAAATTTCAAACTTAGACACCAATTAAGGAAACAACATTTTTCAATGTGTTCAATGGCTATTAGATACTAACAATTAAAGAGATCTTTGTTTTCAGTTTTCCTAAAACGAAAGTGGAAGAAGAAACTATATTCTTATCTATTTAAGTAAAAAAAATCATTAATGAAGAAAGATGCATTGACAAACTACTTGGCATTGCAAGATTAGTGGTGCACATCCTTATCTATGAAGAAAATCTAAGAAGAAATTCCCTGCAATTAGGAAAAATAAAATTGCAATACAGAGTTCCTGATTTGAACATTATATTTCTGAGAACTATATAAACAAGGTTAATTGACTCACCAATAATCCTTATGTACAAATTGATTTAAAAAAAACAAATTCCTTTAAGAAAAAACATGTGAAATCTACTTTAGACTATACTAATTAATAGAGGGGCTAAAAAACATTGGAGAGGTAAACAATTGAAAGCCACCTGGCATGAAGTAAGGAATTAGAGAAACAAAAGAACAAAGAAAAACTATTAGACTTGATAAATAATGTTATTGCAAAGGGAGGATGAAGCTAATCATCAAAGGGATAGATTCCAGAGCCAACCCATGGGAATGATGAGACTAGTGCAATTAATGACTTCCATGGAAATGATGGTGACAAGAAGTGTAGCTTAATATGGATTGCAAGGAAATATCGATGCATCGATAAACATGTCATGAAATATGTCATGAAATGAAACCTAAATTATCGCCATCTATTGGTAGTGAGGGGAAAGTTTTTTAGGATTTAGAGAATATCAACTAGTGTAGGGGATGTCTACAATATTTCCCTGGGATGAAGGCTAAGCCTTCTATGTCCTATAAAGCATTTGGCAGGAAGAAAACCAATCTAAAAATATTGTTGAAAGAATTCAAATAAAGTAAAATTGTTGAGTCATTGCAACAACCCATAAAGAAATAACACACAATCTTCACACACTTACAGAGCTAAGTTAATTATACTTCACACATTATGACAATAAACAAAAAAATAATATATGGTGTGTGTTTTATAAAAAGGTTACAATCAATAATTTTACCCTCTTTGGAATAGTCACTAAACTAGTAAACACACAATATGATACAATGTATAAATTTAGAGCAAACATTGTGTGCAATTCATGAATTCCAATTGTCTTTGAAATAAAGATGCAAATCTTTATTACAAATCTAGATTCCTATTATTCTTGAAAATATAACTTTGTGTGCATCCTCAAGTAGGTAAATATGCTCTGGTGTTGGTTCTAATATGCATTTAGATAGAGAATCAATAAGGAGACTGTGGATAGTGAATTGGGAGAGAGAATGCTCCGACAATTCAACCATTTCTCTGCTTACATATGCTCATCATACAAGAAATTAGGCATGGTCCACTAAATGAACATGGTGCAATGTTTCAAAAATAATTATATTCATAGGAGAGGCTGTATCAAATTGACAATGCATAGGCTGGAACATTCTTCCCATGAAATTACATTGAAGAATTGGGTTGTTCTTGCCAATATCCAGGTAATCTTGTTAAATATATTGTACCCTCAACAGTCTAACTGTACACTGCCAGCTGTACTGGATAGTTGTACTTTCTATTTTTGTCTTGCTTGAGCATATTTAGCTCAGCCATCTTCCATTGCATAGAAGGCTCTTCTAATTGTAACTAGGTTCTGTACTTCTTCATACATTTTCAATATACTGTTCTATTCTTTTCTCTCTGCATTTCTCTTTGCTTCACAATTTATCATGGTATCAGAGCTTCAGCAGTAAGCCTCTTCACACAGTCCGAAGAGCAACACGATCCTCATAGTACATAGCTTCATGTATCTCGAGAGCACGTGACATAGACTTTTCACAAGGCTTGGAGAGCTGTCTGCAATACTCTCAAAAGATCTCCGTAAGAAGCTTGCAGAGGAAGCAGAGCGTACAACGCTCGAAAGATCCTGGACGAAGAGAACGCAGAAGAAGAAACAATAAAGATTCTTGTAATTTTTCAAGAATCGTCAAAGATTGACGCAAAAGAGATGCAGAACAAAAGAATGTTTAAAGAACTTGAAGATTTCGCTTAAATTCGTTAAAGATACATGCAGAAGGCAGAATCGTTTAAAGATTCTTGGAAATCGCTCAAATCTGTCAAAGATTGTAGCAGATAACGAAGAAGTCGTGAAATTCTTTCAAATCTTTGAAAGATTCATGAATCTTTCTTCCACAGGTGTAAAGAACGTGTCTCAAGTGCAAGGAACAGCTACTGAGGCCGTAAGATTCATCTTGCGAATGGATCTGAAGCGGGAAACTAGTACAGAAGGGAAGAAGAAAGCGCGAAAAAGGCGAAAGAGTTTCAACTGTCAGATCTTGCGCAAAGGCCCGATAGCCGTTAGATCAGCAAGAAGGTGCACGACGGTTAGTCGTTTTGAGCGCATAGGAGAAATTTTGACTTGAGAAATCCCGACGTCATTTGGACCGTCCATCAAGAGACACGTGGCGAGATCCTATTCCATCGCAAAATCGGTAATCGGGAGTTGGACGCACAAAGGAAATTGCACTCCAAAAACTCCGATACGTGATATCGCGATATCCCGAGAAGACTTGTGAGCCGTCCATCTCAGAGGAAAGGTGGCAGTAGATCAAAGCATCGTCACATCGACATTTGGGGTTTCAAGTTGTCAAAGAAATTTGGCATCACAACTCACAAAATCGCGATACGCGAAATCGCGATCAGATCTCAGCCGTCCATTTGACCGGACACATGGTGAACATCAAGGAAACCGTCGGCGTTTCGACAATCGCGGTTTCACGTTGACAGAAATTTGGAGCATCGCAAGTCGCGATATCTCGAGGCTGAATCAGGACCATCCATCTTTAAAGGACGCGTGGCATAAATCCGAAGGCTCGGGAAAAGTCCCGAAAAGGAAAAGCCCATCGGCATATCGGGATTCGACATTTCACGAATCCTGAGGACAAGAAACACGAGCACTTCAAATCTCTGAATTCTGAAATCCCGACAGGAGGTAAACTCCGTCGTGGGGCCCAGCTGACGTCATCTCATCAAAATCGTGGGATCGGGAATCCCCACAGTGAAATCCCCGGCGTGGATCTGAGTCGTCCATCTGTTGAGGACACGTGGCAGAGATTGAGGCTTTCGAAAAAATCTCGATAAGAGAGTTCATCGGCTTTACGGGATTCGGAAAATCACGGATCCAGGAGACGAGACGTCCAGGACATATCAAATCACGAAATCGTGAGGAGAGAGTACGACCATCCATCTGTTAGGACACGTGGAGGCGATCAAAGCGATCGCGAAAAGTCTCGAAAGGACAATGCCATCGGTAAATCGGAGATCGGGGAATCGAGGAGTCAGAAAAACTCGACATCAGAACTTGTGATATCCCGATAAGATCTGGACCGTCAGATCACTGCACGATCTGGACCGTTGAAAAGTCCAAAGGCAAATTTTCGCGTTTCGGCATTTTGAAAGGCAAACAACGGGAAAAGCCCGTAGCGCTTTAAAAGAAAGACATGTGGTCGCATTGCAAGGAGATCAAGGGCCAATTAAAGCCCGATAAGCTCCCATCGGCCATCGACAAATCAACGTTTCACCGATCGGAGGTAAATATAAAATTTTCCTCTGTACTTCTGCAATTTTTTTTTTAATTCAAAAATCATGGCGTCATCTAGCAATCTAGGCCCAACTCAGGGTCCGATTCTTCTTGGAAAGAATTACGAATTTTGGTCTCTTCGAATGAGGTCGTTCTTGCAAGAACAAGAGTGCTGGGAACCAGTGGATCTTGGATATGTGGAACCAGATCCAGCCGCCCTCGCTGCCATGACAAATGCACAGAGAATTGCTCAGGCAACTCTGAGGACCAAAGAAAACAAAGCGAAATTCTGGATTCAGAACTCTGTGGATGATTCGATTTTCTCGAAAATCACAGGTGCTGGTACTTCCAAACAGGCCTGGGACATCCTTAAATCTTCATACCAAGGAAATGACAGGGTAAAAACAGTTAAACTGCAGACATTGTGGACACAATTCGAGACTCTCAGGATGACAGAGTCTGAAACTGTAGATCAGTTCATGACCAGAGTCATGGGAATCATGAACCACATCAGACTCATTGGTGAAACCATCACTGATCAACGAATTGTTGAGAAAATTCTCAGAAGTTTACCCAAGAAATTTGAAATGGTTGTAACAACCATCCTTGAATCCAAGGATCTGTCAAGATTTTCAATAGATGAGCTAATTGGTTCTCTGGTGACACATGAGACCAGATTGCATCTCACAGATGAGTCAATCTCAAATGCCTTCCAAACTCAATTCTCATTCAGAAGAGGGAAAGGCAGAGGAAGAAGTAGAGGAAGAGGGAACAATCAAGGTAACCCTCATACCAGTGGAGGCAATAGACAACAATATCCGAATCAAAATTTCCAAGGTCAAAGACATCAACCACAATATCAACATCAGAATTTCCAGCTGTTATAAGCAAAATCTGTCCGTAGGGACGGATCCGACCTATCCGGCTGTGAAGCCGGTTACAGCCCCTTTGGTAGCTCGGCACAAGGCAGAGGCTACCCGCACCTCAAGTGGTCCTTCGCCTGAGGCGGTAAAGAAGGGGAAGAAGAAAGGTGAAATACTTACAAAAAGTCGTTCTCAGGACCACCCACCCTGGGTGTTATCCTTCCTTAACTTCCTGGATGGCCGA
>ML779216.1:596998-620830 GCA_009831015.1 Picea engelmannii
GAGAAACTAGGGGGTTGGAGCCTCCTTCTAGTTGCAGCTGGAAAACAAAGGAAGTTGGTGCTTCCAATGAATGTAATTCTTTAAGACATATAAGAAAAAACATTCCGTGGTTTTGTCTCGATTTGGGTTTCCACGTAAAATACCGGTGTACTGTGTATGTGTGTGATTGTTTATTTCTTACTGCTCATTATTGGATAATAATTCTACATTGATATAACATTTGAATAAAAAGGATTATAATTACGCTATTACTGATTCATCCCCCTCTCAGTAATCCAACATAATGTTTACTATGCCTAAGCCCCTCAAATTAAATATCTCAATGTGTAATATATTAATGTGTAATATAAAGTATAATAATTGAATATATGCCCTAGATGGGGTGCTAGTGCGTAACACCTGGTGCGAGGCGGAGGAGCGGATCGGCCAACGAGGCACGGAGCCATGTGACGAGCTTGTGCCATCGCCCGCCACCCCGATCCTGCATTAATTTTCCATTACTACATCGTAGCTGCTAATTATGCAGCTTCCCTCTCCTTTCGCGATTCATTTCATGGCCTGGTTGTCTGTGTATGACTCATGTCTCCGCTCGTGCTCCGACTGGCATCCCCCTCCGCTTTCATGGCCTGATATAAATCAGAACTTCATGCCAATTGCAGCCCTTGTTCGACTCCAGGCACTCGACCTCTGCCTGGTGCACCTGGTTTCCTTTAGCTGTTACACGACGAACCTCATGCCACGCCCACGGGGGCGGCCGTGCAAAGGCTCTCCATGGAAACCTCACCATCCCTCTGTCTCACCCCCTGCATCACCTTCCACTTGCTCCTCTCCATCCCTCCAGCCCGGGCCATTTCTTCATGCCTCCCCCGCTCCGCCCGTTTCACAGTTTGACAGCCTCGCCATCATCCCCAGGCTACCGTGTTCCTCTTCGCGTCACCTTCCTGTCCCCCCTTCAGTCGTGCCTCCCCTTGCACCAGATCTTGACTCCTCTGGGAAGACTGTGGGAGAGCCACCTCCTTGCAGGCCTCAGAACACCGAGAACCAATCCTCTGACTCTTTCTTCAACACGCAACTAAGCAAAAGAGTCTCTATTTTCTTCGGTTTGGTCTTCGAACTCCGTCAGGGGGTGGAGGACCTTCAATTCCATCTGCAAGCCATGGATGGAAAGGTTGCAGTCCTTCTTCAGCTCCTTTCCTCCCTTTAAGAGGCTTTCCCCTCGGGCCCGACAGGTGCAGCCTCAGCAAAGGAACCCTGTGTAGCGAACAATGAAGGAAATGCCCAAACGCAGCGATCCGCAAGGAATGGGATGGAGCAAGCCAAGCACGAGGACATGGCCGTGGAGGTGGACACAACACAGTGCGCGCTGCAGGATACTTCACTAGTTGTCGATAGGACCAAGAGAAGTGTGGAAGCTAGAAGGCAGTGGGCAGATCAAGTGACATACGTCGAGGAGGAACCTTGGCCCGAAGTCGTCCACGCCACCTGGCCAGGTTATTTTCCAAATGTCTAAGCCCATAGGGGCATTTCAAGTTTCAATAGTTTCTCTACTGTTTAGTTGTTGTCCAGTCAGTTTCAGACTGCTTCCTTAGACTATTACACTACCTATGTTTGACTCCCATGCTGGTTGGACTGGTTTCCTCTCTGTTGGGGCAGTCCAGTAACTACAATACAACTATTCTCTGTATTTTGTACCTCTATTTTTGTCTTGGAAAGCCTTTTATATATAATACTTCTAACTTAAAAAAGAAAAAATAATTGAATATATGGAGTAGTTTCCCATGGTTGGATCTAGTTCAAAGTAATTATTTCCTAAAAGAATTTTCAATATGATGATATATATAAGCCATAGCTCGCCAGGACATCGCGATGACAATTAATTTGGTGTCAATTATTTAGTTGTGACACATGAGGGGGTCTACAATTTACTAAATTATAACATCGTAGATGGATTGAAAGACCCCTTCCTAGGGTGTAATTAATAAATTGTACAAATTCATTGTCAAAATTGTAATTTTCCATTGTCAGAATGACACAACAAAAAATGACCAGATAAATGACCAATTGTTACATGGCCATTTTTAGTGTAGTTATATCTCGTGACCAAATTTTTTCATTTATCTTGGTCTTTTTTAGTTTAGTTCTTATCCCGTGACCAAAGTGGTCATTTATCTTGGTATTTTTTAGTTAACTCACTTAAAATTTATCAATTTGGGTCATTTATCCCTTGAAAAAACTACGGTGACCAAATTTTTGGGTCACCTGGTCACTTATCTCTCATTTTGTACTAGTGGAAGAGACATCCTGAGAGGGAGTGCCCTATTAATGTCATAGAATTTTGTGGAATTTGTACGGAGGATCATCCTACTAAGAGGTTCCCTTCACTGCCTAGAATTCATGACATCTATAAGGGAGGAGTAGAATCCCAAGAAACATCATAAACCCCTAAGAGAATATGGAGGAAACAAAACCATAACATGTTCCTAGATCCCTCCATGAAATACCCTCGAATACAATGGGTCCCTCTGATGCCTTACTCCTAATGGACAATTCAAAAACCCCAAGGCCATCCTTGGAAACATGGATGGAGGGGAACTGCCTATGGGAATGCCCCCTTGTAGCCACCATCTTTTCCTACATACCCACAATACCCTTCTAATATCTCTCAACTTTTCCCAAGATTTAATCCACCTTCACTACCTCCACCTCCTCAACTACAAAAACAACTTACATTGCCCATGAATTTGAACCAACAACAACAAATGAAAGCTCCACTTAATTCAAAAACTCTTCATCCTACTCCAATTCATGCACAACCCATTGAAAACCCTAATAATAGACCTACTCAACTTGTACAAAATATGGAATTGCAGACCTTCTTGAACTATGTCATTACCTCGGCTCCATTAAATGAAATCCAATTAAGACATAGGAAGGTCTTAAATAAAACAAATTCTATAGTGGTTATCCAAGAAGGACAATAAAAAAGCCAACCAGATGAAGATGAATACACCCTTGCTATAGAGGAAATTCCTCCTAACATTCCAGCCAAGCCTACCTCACAAACTGAACTACCTCAGGAAACTAATCGTCCACCTTATCTAAAAAGGTTTCTTGTAAAGAATCTTGAGGTGCCTTTAGGACATAATTTAGAAGTTGAATTAAGAAACATATGTGTAAATATTCTCCTACTAAAAGCTATTAAAGACATTCCTATCTATGCCAAGATTTTAAGGGAACTTCACATTGAAAATCCTGGAAGAAAAAGGAAGTAGCCTCCTGTTATACAGGTGGTTGGAAAGTTTTCAGAATTCATATTAGAAATGCCATTCAAATACAATGACCTAGGGAACCCAGTGGTAACCATAAAAATTAATGGAATTTCTTTACCAAATAAACTTATTGATATTGAAGCAACAATAAATATTATGCCTGTTGGTACCATGCAAACACTGCAACTAAATCATTTAAGGATGACCCAAACCCTATTGGAATTAGCAGATAAATCAATCATTAGTCCAACATGAAGTCTGTATTATGTAACAATCACCCTAGCTTCCTGGGAGTATCCTGTATACTTCTTGGTAATTCATCCAAAATCCACCAAACCCAGACATCTATTTGTGCTAGGTTGACCTTGGTTGGCCACTACTGATGCATTCATTGGCTCTCGATCTGGAGAGATGAAAATTTTGCAATCGGGCCCACAACCAAAATTTTATTCTATTCCCTCATGCCCAAACCGCTACCGAAATTACTTTATGGTTAGAGAATCTGTATGGGGAGGAGGAATGTGCTCAACCCTTGTTAACAATTGAAAAAATAAGAGGTTTTCAAGAACCAACTGAAGATAAAATTTTAAACCAATTCTTAGCTGAGACATAATGTATTGAATATCCATAATCTTTTCAGGAATATAAACATATTTTCATCTTTGAATTCCAGGAACTTTGTCATCCTTCTACCTTGTTTACTATGAAAACAATGAACAAAGGTAGAGAGTCACCTGTGAAATCAATTGAAATCATCCCTGGGAAGTGTCTTTATATCAATTCTAATTTGGAATATGAACAACAAGATCAATTGATTCAAATGATTCAAGAACAATCAAATGCCTTTGCATGGGACTACTTTGACATGAAAGGGATCCACCTGGATACTTGTATCCATCACATCTATACCAATGATCAAATACGACCTGTTAGGAAACCTCAAAGGAGGATGAATCCATCCTTGATAGATATAGTGAAAGAAGATTTGCAAAAACTCATAAATGTCAATTTTATCTATCCCATTTCAGATAGTAAGTGGGTATCTCCATTAGTCATTGTTCCTAATAAAAATGGCAAGTGGAGAATTTGTGTGGATTTTAGAGAGATAAATAAGGCTACCTTTAGAGACTATTTTCCATTACCCTTTATAGATCAAGTGTTGGACACTTTGTCTCGGAAAAAGTAATTTTCCTTCCTCAATGGGTTCAGTGGTTATAAATAGATCCAAATTGCACAAGAGGATCAAGAGAAGAACACTTTTACTTTACCCCAGGGTATTTATTCTTATAGGGTCCTTCCCTTTGGGTTATGTAATTCCCCTGCCACCTTTCAATGGGTTGTCCTGGCCATCTTTTTTGATTTAACCCATGATTGTGTGGAATTCTATATGAATGAATTCACATTATATGGGGATGATTTAAACAAGCATTAGAAAACCTAAAGAAGGTGTTGATCAGATGTAAAGAAACTAAACTTTCCCTCAGATGTGAAAAATCCAAAATGATGTTCACCGAGTGGATTGTTTTAGGTCATCAAATTTCTGGTACTAGAATAAGGGTAGATCCCGCTAAAATTGGAATCATTTCTCGAATCAAAATCCCTAGTTCCAAAAAAGAGGTAAGAATATTCTTAGGGCATGCTGGATATTATAGAAGATTTATTCAAAATTTTACAAACCTAGCTACCCCATTGTTCAAACTGTTAGCAAAGGATGTTGAATTCCATTGGGATTCTCAATGTCAAATTGCTTTTGAATTTTTAAAATGGAAGCTTTCAACTGCTCCCATTCCGAGAGGGAGAAATTGGTCCCTCCCCTTACAAATTTGTACTGATGCCTCAGATATAGCTCTGGGTGCTATTTTGGGCCAAAGAGAATATCAAGTTCCCTATGCTATTTATTTTTCAGCAAAAACCTCTCTCCTACTGACGTAAACTATACGGTTACTGAAAAAGAATTCTTGGCAGTGGTTCATGCCATTAACAAGTTCCGACATTATATAGATGGGTATGAAGTCTTTGTACACACCGATCACTCAACCATTATATTTTTAATGAATAAAATTGTCAAAAATGCTAGAGTTATGAGATGGTTGTTACTGTTACAAGAATTCAACATTACTATTATAGATAGATCTGGGAGAGATAATTGTGTTGTTGATTTTTTGTCTAAACTTATTCATACATGAGAGAATACACCAGTTAATGATAATTTTCCTGATGAAAAATTGTTTGCTATCTCTACTTACATTCCTTGGTATGCAGATGTGGCCAATTGTCTAGTAATAGGGAAATTACCTCAAAATCTATCCTCTCGGGAAAAACAAAGAATCATTCAGCTAAGTGATAATTACATGTGGTATGATGTCTGTTTATACTGCACTGGGCCTGATTTGGTGATTAGAGTATGTGTACGAGAAAATGAGATACATGAAATTCTTAAAGCCTACAATGATGGGCCATGTGGTGGGCATTTTTCCGATAAGAGGACAACATACAAAATATTATAGTCAAGCTATTATTGGCCAACCATTTTTAAATATGAAAAGAAGTATGTGGCTAGTTGTGATGATTTCCAAACGATGGGGAAGCCAAAATCAGTTGATGAGTTTCCTCTTCAAACACAAGTAGTAATCCAACCTTTTGAAAAATGGGAATTATATTTTGTAGGACCAATCAACCCTATTTATAGAAGGAAAAGGTACATATTGGTATGTACGGATTATGTGACAAAATGGGTAGAGGCTAAATCTTTGTATTTTGAAAATGAACAATCTGTTGTTGATTTTCTATTTGAAGAATTGTTTACCCATTTTGGTGTGCCTAGAGAGATAGTGATAGACCAAGGGACCCAATTTACTTTTAATCTAGTTAAAGCCATCACAAAACAATTATCAGATCAGGCACTATAAATATACACCTTACCACCCCAAGAAAATGGACAGGTGGAGTCAACCAATAATGTGATAGAGGCCATTCTCACAAAAACAATTCAACTACACCATAAAGACTGGGATGATAGGTTTCATGAAGCCTTATGAGATTACCAAATGTCTTGGAGAAACACCACAGGTCATACCCCCTATGAATTGGTGTATGGGAAACAGGTGTTTCTCCCCATAGAATTTCAACTAAAGACCTTTAGGACAACCATACAATTGGGAATGGACGTAGATGAGGCACAAAAACATAGGGTAATGCAACTGAATGAACTTGATGAGATCAGGAAGGATGATACTCATAGAAACACACTCATTCGAGATCAAAGGGATAAATGACATGACAAATTTATTAAGAAAACATCCTTTCAACCACGTGATTGGGCCCTGTTGTATGAAAATGGGTTTAAATTTTTTAAGGGAAAACTGTCAACCCGATGGTTGGGACCATATGAAGTGGATACACTCTATGCCAATGATTCGATTAAGATAAAACCCATTGATGAAGATCAAACTATTTGGTATGTGTTATATTCATTTCCCCCAAGAATTTTTTTTCCTCGGGAAACATGTCTCATTTTTTGCCTCATCTTTTGTGTCGCCTCGATTTTTCATGTCCATTGTTGGGAGGTTTTTCGACAGATGGTTTTTACCGATGGTTTTCTATTTTCGGTTAAGTAATTAGGGTTTTTGACTAATCTAGGTCATTGGGTTAGGGTTTTGGATGCCTCTGGCTCCTATATGTATATTGTATTTTAAAAAATGTCTCACAATGAATGAATATAAAATATGTTGGTTTTCCTAGTTTGGGTTTCCAGGGGAAAAATATCTATGTAATGTGTGTATTTTCCATTGTAACTTTTTTGTTCTTTTATTGAAAATCTATTTGCACTAAAATATTGTACAAGGTGAAAATCTACATTTGGTATCAGAGTTTTGTTGGCTTCAAGGGGATGCCTTTGTGGTCAAGGGTTTGGATCGGGACTGTTATAAGCCTTGTTACAATGGGAGATCTATGGTATTGATTTTTCAGGTTAAAATAAATGGCAAGAAGTTTGAAAATGGAGATCAAGAAATTTAATGGGAAAATTTTTGAGTTGTTGAAGCTCAAGATGGAAGATCTGTTGGTGGACATAGATCAATGGATCACGATGGATCTAGGTATTGCACCTACATCAACTTCAACAGATGCCTGGAAAAAATTGTATTGGAAGGCAAAGAGCACAATCTAACCGTGTCTCTCAGATTCAGTATTACTGAATGTGTCAGAGGAAGCTACAACAAAGATTTATGGGAAAAGTTGGGGAAGTTGTATCAGTCTAAGTCCCTATTAAATAAATTGTTCCTGAGAAATAAGTTGTATAACCTAAGGATGAGAGATGGAGACTCGGTGGAAGATCATTTGAATGCCTTTAATACTGTGGTAAGTCAGTTAGTATATGTTGAGATTAAAATTTCAGATGAAGATAACTGTATCATTTTACTGTACTATTTACTAGACTTATGGGATAGTATGGTTGTGGCCATAGGTAGTAATACAATTGTCTTGAAGTTTGATGAACTGGTCTCATCCTTGTTTTCAGAGGAGATGAGACATAAAAACATGGAAGGACAGGGCACATATGCATTATTTGCAAGAGGATGCTCCAAGGAAAGAAATAGATCTAAGTCCTCAAGTGGGAGTTCTAAGTCTAAGGGAAGATCTAAGTCTCCCAAAATTTTTGTAAATGTATGCTGGAGATGTGGACAAGAAGGGAACTACAAGAAGCAATGTAGATCCAAAGTTGAGAAAAAGAAGGGATCTGAAGAATCTCCTTCTACATAAGAAAATACCTCCAAGGAAAAATGAGGGGATGTGTACTTGGATTCTTCAAGCACACATGTATATCATGAGGCATGGTTGGTTGAATCAGGTGCATCCTTTCATTTGACTCCCCACAAGGAGTGGTTTTGTGAATATGAAAGGTGGGATGGAGGTAATGTTTTCCTAGGTGATGACTCGACAACCAGAATCATAGGTCAAGGAAAATTCAAGTTGAGGCTCATAGATGGAAGGATTAGAACACCACCTGGTGTTCTTCACATCCCAATATTGGCCATAAATATGATTTTTGTAAGCAAAATGGACGATGCAGGGGTAAAAATAATATTTGAAAAGGAAACCTACAGGATGGTTCGAGGGGAAATGGTGCTACTGAAGGGAGTTTGGTTTGGAACTCTGTATAAGCTATAAGGAAGAACTATTAGTGATGGGTGTAATAGTTGCATTGTTCCTAATATTGGAGTTTAAGAAGAAAGAACTCTTACAGTCTCTAGGGTATATCGGAGAGAAGGGTCTTTGACTACTACACGGTAAAGGTATGGTTGAAGGTATTTCTAACTGCTCTTTGTATTTTGATTTCTATGAACATTGTGTATATGGGAAGAAGAATTGGGTAAGACTCTCCTCTGGTGCAATGAGGGAAGAAGGAATTTTATAGCTAGTTCTGAGTGATGTGTTTGGACCTGTGTCGGTTCCATCATTGGGAAAATATGTGTACTATGTCTCATTTATAGATGACTTCTCGAGGAATACTTGGATATATTTCCTCAGGAAGAAATATGAATTCTTTGAAAGGTTTAAAGAGTTTAAGGATCTTGTTGAGAATCAAACAGAGAAAATAATTAATATGGTGAGGACAGATAATAGCCGAGAGTTCTGCGGGAGTGAATTTGAAGAATTCTGTAAGAATTGAATTATAGAAAGGAAAAATACTAATCCATATACACTTCAACAGAATGGATTTGCAAAAAGGATGAACATGACACCGATGGAAAAATCAAGGTGCATGCTCAATGATGTCGGCTTAGGGAAATAATTCTGGGAACAGGAAATGGGTACTGCATGTTACTTGGTCAACAAATAAACCTCATTAGCGTTGGATGACAAGTCTCCACAAGAGGTATGGACTGCTAAAAAACCTTCTCTCACACATCTCAAGGTATTTTCCTGTGAGGCCTATGTTCATGTTCCAAAGGAAAACAAGAGTAAGCTAGATAAGAAGGCTAAAAAGTGTATATTTATTGGTTATAAAGATGGTATCAAAGGTTATAAGATTTCTAACCCAAAAAATAAGAAGTTTGTGTGTATCCGAGATGTGGTATTTAGAGAAATTAAAGATGTTGTTAAATAGGAAGTCCTACCAAGTAAAGAAGAACTAGAGAAAATATAGTTTGATTTAAAGGATGATGAATCAAAATCTACACAAGAACATGAATAATAAGAACAAGATCATCATACTCCAGTATTGAGGAGATCGGTTCGAGAAAGAAGGATACCAGAAAGGTATACTCCATTTGATTTCCGTTCAAATTTTTCTTTTTCTATTACTGATGATGATCCTAGAACCGTCAGGGAGGTAGTGGATTCAGAGGATGGAAAATTATGAAAAAAGGCCATGGATGAAGAAATGACAGCCTTGGATAAGAATGAGGCTTGGGATCTAGTGGATTTGTTGACTTGAAGAAATTCCATTGGCAACAAATGAGTATTTAAAAATAAGTTGAATGCATAATGAAAAGTGGAGAAATGCAAAGCTCAATTAGTAGCAAAGGGTTATTCCAAGGTTGAGGGAATTGATTTTGGTGAGATTTTTTCTCCTGTTGCCAAGTTAACTTATATAATATTTATGTTATCTAGATTGTTGCTGCATTTTATTTTTAAGTAGAACATATGGATGTGAAGACAACGTTCCTACATGGGGATCTGGAAGAAGAAATCTATATGAAGCAACCATAAGGATTTGATGTCAAGGGAAAGAAGGAGTTGGTATGCAAGCTGAAAAAGTCCCAGTATGGTTTAAAACAATCACCAAGGATGTGGTATCAAAAAGATGATACTCATGTGATGGGACTTGGCTTCACAAGAAGAAAAGATGATCATTGTGTGTATTTCAAATTAATTGGTGATCATTTGATTTATAAGGTCTTTTATGTGGATGACATGTTGTTGATAGGAAACAATAAGGAAATTATACAAGATGTGAAAACTTAGATGTCCTCTAAATTTTACATGAAGGATCTCGGTGCCACAAATTTCATTTTGGGCATGGAAATTAAAAGAGATCAGAAAAAGAGGAAACTCTGATTAAATTAGAGAAAATATATCGAGACAATATTGTAGAGGTTTAATATGCATGATTGTAAATTGGTCAAGGTCCCTAATCTTGTTGGCATAAAGTTATCTGCAGATCAGTGTCCCAAGACACAGGAAGAGGAGGAGGACATGTCTCATGTTCCATATGAGAGTGTAGTTGGCAGTTTGATGTATGCAATGGTTTGTACTAGACCGGATATTGCACATACAGTGGGAGTTTTGAGCAGGTATATGTCAAAACCAGGGAAGGAGCATTGTGTTATCACATGAATATTTCAAAGGGTCATAGGATGACCAATTCCTTTATTGCATAGAAACGTTGAAATGTTTCATTCAAAGACGCCTCTTTCGGGCTTAAAATACAAGCAGTGGGCAGGTTTATTTTTCCAACGACAGAGATCCCAGGATCAATTCAGATCAACAACTCATGTGTATTTGGCATGTCAAAGTTGCGCGAGGTCTAGCGCCAGACATAATCCCCAGAGTTAAATATCAGGCACCACACATCCTTCTCTATCGAACAATCATGATTTACTTTAGGAATTCGGGCTTCAGGAGTTTTGGCTTCTCCCCTCTCGCTTTCATCTAGATTATTCTCTCCCAAAGTCCACCGATCACTGCCGCCTATCCATCCAAATATAATGATGGTAGTTTTCTTCGGGACTTTGGGATTCGGGATTTTCGAGACTTCCCCTCCCAATTTCCTCTGGAGTACTTTCCCCTAGAGTTGCATATCAGGCACCACACGTCCTCCGGAACAAATGGTCAATATTTACTTCTGGAGTTTAGGCTTTGGGAATTTCATCTTCCCCACCCCCATTTTCCTCCAAAGTAGTTTCTCTCGGAGTCCATAGATCCCTTCTGTGTCTCCTTCTCAGATCAACGATCATCGTTCACTTTGGAGCTCTGACTCTACATGCAGGTTTCCCCTGAGCTCTAAAGTGCCAAAGTACGTGGCATTCATCAGTTCATACATGTGGTGCTCTCATCAGTCATGACACTTGGCATCCATCTAGAATTGAAATGTGTCACCTCTCTTTTCATGACATGTCAGCATAATGATGCCAGGCCACCACATTAGATCATCCTCCGAGAAGTGTTCTTGTTCAACGCCAAATTTAGCGCCATCTACAAGAGCGATTAGAATGATTGTAAAGTTGGTAGGAAGATAAACTTTAAATGGGCTGCTAAATTGGCAGGGCTTCCTAGATCATGGAACATGAATAGATCAATGACCACGCTTCATTGCGGGGATGCAACTTTCTCTAGAATTAAAATCCTTGAGAGGTCCCGCAATCGAAACTGTGGTATAGTAAAAGAGCTATGTGGCATCAAGTGGTGAATTGCGGGCTCAAAAGTGGTGTGGGTCCAAACCACCTTCAACGGTCCCACATTCACGTGCTTATAAAAAGTTAAATATGAGAGTAACACGTGGCCTCCCCCTAGGCATTAAGCCTCGTTGCGATCCTTAGAAAAAAAGAAGTTAATGAAAAAGGAGTGGTGGTTGAAACCTCGACTCACTCCATAAATAGAAGGCATGGAGGGTTTGTCCATGGAGACGAAATTGTCATCCCAAGGTACTCCTATGGACGGTTTTTCTTGCAGGCCCATGCTGATCTGAGCTCACATCTGACAGAAGGAAACACACACAGTCTGATAGAAGGATGCGCAAATGAAAGCTTTGAATGGGATGGCCAGATCACACCCCTGGCAGTTGTGGACTGATATGATATAAATAGATCAATTTTGATTTTGTAAAAGAGGGGGTGTTTTCAGAGGCTGGAGAGCCGAGAGAGTTTTAGGAGTAGGCCTCTATATTTTTCAGAAGTAAGCCTGAGGGATTGGATTGTAAATATTGTGTTATTGAAGATTCCTTTGAGCTATTTTTATCAGATTGTTTTCTTAGTTTACATGATTTTCTGTTTTTCTTGTATGGATGTAATCTCTCTGATCTATGGATTCCTGAGGTGATAGAGGATATTCTGTCATCTTGCCCATCTTTCATGGTTCATCGCTAAGATATTTTCTATTTTTTTTTCTTGTCTGGATGTGATCTCTCCGATTTATGGATTCTTGAGGTGATGGAGGATCTGTTGTCATCATGCCCATATTTCATGGTTCATCAGATATTTTCTATTTTTCTTCTTGTCTGGATGTAGCATCTCTCTTATCCATGGATTCTTGAGGCAGTAGATGATTTGTTGTCATCTTGCCCATCTTTCATGGTTCATCACTTAGACATTTTTTGTCTTCTTTATCCTCATCACCACATAAATCCTTTGTCTGATAGGTAGTTTAAATGCCTTCATTATTCATGATACCTATGACTCCATAGCCCAAGGGTCCCAACTGATCTGCAATTACCTCTGTTATCTTTCCCTCTCCCTACAGTCTTATTGATACACCTACTCGAACCATTTTAATTCATTTACATTTTTTTTTATGGGTACTGGGATTATCCACTTGTAGTCAGAGGGTGACTCTCACTGCTAACACATTGGATAATGATAAAAATGGTTTTTATGTATTTGCGTGGCACTGCTATCTATGGATTGTGCTACCAAGGAAGACCAGGATTGGACATAGTGTTGGGCGTACATGGATTTGTGGATGCAGACTGGGATGGATATCCAGATTATAGGAGATATACAAGGGGGTATGTGTTTAACCTGTTTGGAGGAGAAATCAATTGGATGAGAAAAAGACAGGTTTTAGTGGCACTTTCAACTATACAAGTTGAATACATGGAAACCACTCATGTAGGTAAGGAAGAATTATGGTTACAAAGATTGTGTTTAGGTATTGGGATGGTACAACAAGATGTAAGGATAGTTTGTGACAGTCAGAGCGCAATTTTTCTGGCGAAGTAACCGACTTATCATTCAAAGACAAAGCATATTGATATTCAATATCACTTTGTGAGAGACATGGTTGAAGAAAATAAAGTGTTGTTGATGAAGGTTGACACTTTGAATAATGTTGCAGATTCATTAAAAAAATATGTTAGCACTGAGAATTTTTCTTAGTGTAGAGGATCCATGGGCATTACTTCCATGGATTGTTGACTATGTAACCCTATATTGTTGACATGTTTCCCGAGGAAACAATGCACTGGATTAGGACCTAATTCCACTTTGTCTATCACTTTTACCTCAATTTAAATTTCATGTATGTGTGTGCTACATTCAGTTTTCAAGAATAATACTTCATACCTACATGTTCTGATATTTAACTGAGTATTTAACATTCTAGTACCTGTTGGAAGATTCAACACTTCCAGTTTTGAATCTTGGATAAAAGCACCTGTAGTCTTATCCAATACCAGTGATCGCCAACTTTTTCTATAGCTTGAAACTCAGAGTATTCCAACCATAATGTAAGGCCTGCAAATTCGAGTTTAAAGATCATAAATACCAGTTACCTTACTAAGTGCATCTGATACCTCATAATCATGTTCCAGTACTGCAGAATCTTGTTCTGATACTTTCATATTCTGGTACTGCAAAGTCCTATTCCGGTACTGAAGAATCTTGTTCTGGTACTCCAGAGTCTTGTTTCAGTACTAAAGAATATTGTTTCGGTACTATCCTATTCAGGGACTAGTTGATAATCCAGTACTGGTTCCAAAGTAATATTATCACCATCATGTACTTGACACTATTTCCACTCCAGGTAATTGGAGTTATGAGCCAATATTTTTATGTTCTTTCTATCAAGGAATCATTTAAGTCTTGTGCTAAATCGTTCCTTACTTTTATGTACACCCTCCTTCTAAATTATTATACTTAAACGTATCATCCTTATTACCCTTTAAAGAGACACTTCCAAATTTAGCTCTATTATGTTGGGTATGCCTATGGATCTGCCTTATTATTACCTCATCATTTTGAAAAGTGACTTTTGTTATTAATAGTTGATAGTATCCATTGAAAAGGGTTGACAACGTTATGTCTAATACTAACTTAGTGGATTTAACAAGTTCTTATCCAAGTTTCTCTTTACAAGCTTCTATTGGGAGGTATTGATGAAAAACTCATGTGGTGGACCACTCCTGTAAAACCTTAATGGAATTTCATGAGAATCCTAATAGGAATAACTAGAGGGACCTCTTAGCCATTATCCGAGATGATTTATTATACATTGAATAGCTAAGACTTAAGGCTAATGTGGAGAACGTAACCCTTGGGATAAATAGAAACAATCAATTATGTGCCTAATAAATCTAAAACACTCTCGTACCACCTTCCTTCCTTATGCTCTAAAGCTGTCAATGAACAATATACATAATTCTAAATAATTTGAGTAGTATAATAAAAGGAGGTATTAGTAAGTATAAGTAAACCCGCTAGGGTATTGAATAGGCCTGCTAGAAGCGGGGCCATGATTGTATGGTACTAAGGTAAACCTGCTAGGGTACTGAATAGGCCTATTGGAAGCGGGGCTATGTTGGGTAAAGGGAGTTGAAAAACATACATTGGCACACCTAAAACTAAATAAAATCCATTGGGTCTCATTCTGAAGCAATCATTATTAAAATCAAGGCTAGGAGATGAACTTTATATCTCTTGGATGATTCAGTTAAGAAACTTCCAGTATCCACTTTAGGGTTCTATCTTTTAAAATAAGTAGGTTTTCAGGGAAGTGGGACCCTCAGCGTAGGTAATTCACCCTACATGAACAAGAAGAGATTTATTTCTATAAACTTGGATAAGAGACAAGTTAATAATATGAGGATGTATTATTTTACGTGTTCCCTTCTTCTAATGGAATGTAAACCATAACTATGTCACTTTTATTTTAAAGGTAATCTAGGCAGGGGCCCTATTAGTTAAAATCGTTTATGAAATATCTTGGCCAATATCTTATAATAATATTAGATTCACATCCAAACCTTTTCTTCTAATTATTACTCACAATAGGTTGGACATGACTTAGTGTCAAATCATTAATGAATCCGATCTACTACTCATGGCTAGACATGCTCAAACAAGTGGTTTGTACTACTTCATTGCCATCATAACTATAATTTGAAAATTATAATAAAAGACACTCCTATGAATGGCGTTACCATTCAGATGAGTGTCATTATAACTGATATATCATTTACGAACCTTTTTCATTATACCACCTTTGTTTCTTAGGTTCATTACTCTTCCCAGGTTTGTTACTCTACCTAGGTCTATTACTCTATTTCGGTACCAAACCCTCTTATCGAGAAACCCTCATTCACTATGTTAAATTGAGAATTTCTTTCAAGACATGCATGGGGGTTGATTTCCATGAACCTATGTTTATGGTATTTCAAGAGAAAGAAGAATATAGGACATACAAAGGAAATTTTGAAAATGATAGATGGGTACCCTTTCTAGAACAATTTTGAGGACACCGTGCTGAAATGTCCCAAGCCTTTGCACAGAGTTATGATGGTGACATCGTTCAGTTGGGGAGAATAAGGATGTAGGTGACTAGATTTTCTATAGACAAGGCCACTGTCTTACCACTAGAAGGTGAAAATATTTTAAGGGTATGTTGATCCAGGGGGATATTGGTGGCCACCCACCTGTTCCAAATTCCAACTGGCCCATCTTGACAGTTTTCAGTTCAACACATTTCTTTGCAATGGGGAAATTTATTTGTAATTGTGGGTTCTTCACTTACAGGGTTGTCCTGAAGCCCTACACAACATCTAGGTGGATATTGGTGGCCACCCACCTATTCCAACTAGCTTATTTTGGAAGTTTTCATGTCAGTGCATCTTTTTGTACTTTCAGTGCCATTTTGGGGATCTAAACAATGTGTAATGGGATTGACACATTCAAACTATAGACAGAGTCAGATTTTGATGACATAATGTGTATTTCTCAAAAATACCTTTCTAACGGGCTATCACGTGCCTAAAATGGAGATCCTATGCAAAAGTTACGAGCCCGAGAAGTTAATGTACTAACTTACCCCAATGGGGCCCACATGAATTTTGGTGCTTCATCTCCCAGGGTTAGGTTTTTGGATGTATAGGGTCTTGACATTCATGTTTATCATAAAAAGGTTTTTAGAGCCTCATTGTAATCATCTTCTTGTGAATGAGCGTAGACATCACATCTCTTCTCAAAGATAAAGTTGCCACCATTCTAGTGAGTCTTGCACTGTGTATTTTTATAGTCTCTGTACATTTCTTTCATTAATATAAATCATGTATTGTTGTATTTATCCATTTCTTGAACTTTTTATGTGTATTTCATTGTAATATCTCTACTTTAATTTTGTTCCAAAAATAATTCGGATCAATGGTATTGGAGCAGGCTGATCTTGATCGTTTTTCAATGCATGTCCCCGATGAGGTACGAGTATAGCAAGTTGAATCTTGAGCCTGTATATCTTGAGGAAAATCTATTTCACACACCCAAGAAAATATCTACGGTGATAAAAAAGAAAAATGATGGAGTAGAAGATTCTATTAACATGTTGCTTGAACAAACTCTCTCGCGACAGAGGGACAAAATGATCGAGAATTTTTCCCACATCCTTCAACACTTGCCCATAGCAATAGGTGTGTATTCATCAAGCGACCACTTTGGAGGAACCTATCCCTTCAAGGTACAAGTTAATTTTGATATTCTCGTATTTGAAGGTCAGATAGATGTGGGTGCCTTAGAAAAATGGTTGAATCTACTAGAAGGTTATTTCTCTGTTCACAATTTTTTTGACAAGGAAAATATCACCTTCACACTCCTCAAGGATCTCCCCCATGTCAAACATTGGTGGGAAACTTACTGGTAGAAAATTTATATAAAGGAGTTTGGAATATATGGGGCCAAGCCCACTTGAGATTTTTTTGTGGATGTGGTCAAGGAAAAATACTACCCTATTGATAACTATGAAGACCAATACATTAGATGGACCACACTGTGACAAGAGAAGAGCCATACAATGTCAGATTTCACAAAGACTTTCCATACCTTGTGCACCAATATGGGTATCAAAGAATCTGAGAGGCATCTCGTTCTGAAATATCATGGGGATCTACATAGGTACATCCAAATCAAAATGGATTTCCTAAAAATCTCATATTTGGGAATTGCCTATCGATATGTTGTCAAAATCGAGAAGAAATTTAGGCACCAAAACAAATAGGAGTTTGGGTTTGCAAATCCGAAACAACCAAAGCATGGTAAATACGACCTTAACCAACAACCTTTCAACAACCAGTCCAAGACATAGGAAAAGAAGGGTAAAGGAAAGATGAAGAATGACACTGGGAAGTGGTGTGACTTCCAAAAAATCCCCTAGCACAACACTAATTAATGTTTATTGAAACAATCATTGGTGGCCAAGGTCAAATACAAGGATCTGAACCATGATTCAAAATCTAATCTAGAAATTATTGAAAACAGACAGATCATCGACGCATACCCTACTTCTGTTGTCGCGATCACAACAATTCAACTAGAAGAACCAATAGATCCCGAAGAGGGGGAGCACCTATTCCACTCACATATGTGGGTGAAGGGGGCCCCATTGCATTTCATTATTGATATTGGTAGCCAGAAGAACCACATATCATCTGAGGTCGTCAATCAGTTCGGGTTGTTGACCACAACCATACAAAACACACCCACAACCATACAACATCAGGTGGCCTAACTAGGGACAATATCTTCATGTCAACCAACAGTGTCTCTTGTCCTATGGCATCCATCCCTTCAAGGATGAGGTAGTGTGTGATGTTTCCCCTCTTGATGTATGTGATTTTTTTTTGGGCCAACCATATATGTGGAAATGTCTTGTTGTTTATGAGTCTTGACCCCGTAGTGTCATTATTACTCTAGGGGGACAGATCTATAGGATACCATAGGTAGTTCCGACTACTGTTCCACTAAAACAGTTTCGCAATGTAATCTCTTATACTGCAAAATTCATCCTCTTCACAGTTTGCTTAAAGGATGCACAAAAGGCCACTACAGCCACTACAAACTCATCACCTTCTATCCAACATAAGAGAAAGCACATATTGTTTATTCACCCACAATGGTTCCTACAGAATTGCCCGTCAAGCCCAGAGACAACAAGCTACTGGAACATATTCAACCATGCCAAAAAACGATTCATGGAAACCTTCCACATACCAAGCAACACAACTTCTCCAACAAGGCATGCAACTCACCAAGATTCAGATTAAGAAAACAATTTCCCGTCTTCCCGAGGCACTCAATGAAATGTAGACCATTTCTTACTAATGGGGGAGGATTGATCCAAGTGGATATTGGTGGCCACCCACCTGTTCCAAATTCCAAGTAGTCCATCTTGACAGTTTTTTAGTTCAACACTTTTCTCTGTAATGGGGAAATTTCTTTTTAATCGTGGGTTTTGCACATACTGAGTTGTTATAAATCCCTACACGATATCTAGGTGGATATTGGTGGCCTCCCACCTATTCCAACTGGATTATTTTGGAATTTTTCATGTCAGTACATCTTTATGTACTTCCAGGGCCGTTTTGGGGCTCTAAACAATGTTTTCTGGGATTTCCACAGTCAAACTATAGACATAGTTGGAGATTTATGAAATGATGTGCAGTTCTCAAAAATACCTTTCCAATGGACTACCACACGCCTAAAATGGAGATCGTATGCAAAAGTTACGACCCCGAGAAGTTAATGTACTAACTTACCCCAACAGGGCCCACATAACTTTTGGTGTTTCATCTCCTAGGGTTAGGTTTTTGGATGTATAGGGTTTTGGAATTCATTTTTATCATAAAAGGCCTTTAAAGCATCATTGTAATCATATTCTTGAGAATGAGCGTAGCCGTCACATCTCTTCTCAGAGACAAATATGCCACCATTCTAGGGAGTCTTGCACTCTATATTTTTACAGTCTCTGTACATTTCTTTCATTAATAGAAATGATGTATTGTTGTATTTCTCTATTTCTGACACTTTTTATGTGTATTTCATTGTAATATATCTTCTTTCATTTCATTCCAAAAATAATCTTGATCATATGGTGATTGACCAATAGCTATGCCATAAGTTTTTAGTGCCAAAACATTCAAATCTGGATTGGGTGAAAGATATCCCTCACCATTGGGTGAAACTAAAGTATTGGACAATGCTTGTTAGCCTACAAATATTTCTAACCTGTGAAGGTAGGTATTCCATCACCTTCATTTACCATTTAAGACTACTTTTGAATTTTGAGGATGGTCCAAAGATCAATTTCCCATACTTCTTATGGATGAGTTTAAGTAAGATGGAAAGAGGGGTTAGATCTGCTTCCAAGAAACTAGAGACAAGCCTCTATCATCACGGTTTAGTGAAATTATTGGTTGTGTATGAATTAAATAGATGAGGAAGTAGCTGGAAACAATTCATTACTCAAGACTTTACCCTAGAAGATATTACTACAAGCCATACTGAAGGTACCCCTAAGTATGTAGGAAAATAAAGAAAATGAAAGGGTAGTAAATAGTCTAAGGAAAATCAAGGAAATAGTGAAAATGAGAAGAAACAACCAAGTAGTGAGGTCGAAGATGTTGGGGCTAGCATCTCAAAATTTGTTAACAAGACAAAACACAAAAAGGAAATAAAAGTGGTGGAAAATTCTGAGTCAAGAATCAAAACATGAAGGAATAGTAAGACTCCCAAGGAATCTAGTACCAAACCATCTACTCAAAGTAAGACCAAAACGGAACAAGATTTTTTTTTTTACGATTCATCAACAAAAACACATAGAAAGAGGTTATTTAAAGATGAGGCCAAGGCACCTGTCATTCAAACTATGAAGTTATCAGAAGAGAAAGCCCCTATCATTCTAGAGTCTACCCACATGACTACAAGGAGCATGATTAAACAAATGGAAATCCCTACTCTCTGAACCTTTCAAGGGGAACCAATTGATATTCCATCTTCACTATAGGAAGGGAATTAAACTATTCAAAAGATTAATGCAACAAAGGAACTTGTTGCAGTGACTTTAAAAGAATTATCATTTGAATGCAAAGATAAGAAAAAGGTTAAGAAGTGGGAAGACCCCCTTGTCACTTTGACTAAGCATTATATGATAGTCAAGATATGAAGGCTTCAAAAATATATTGAGAAATTAAGACAAGAGGTGGATGAATATGAAGTTTTGGATTCACATATAAAGAAGGAAAATAAATAGCTTAAAGCCCATAGTCAAAAGTTACGAGATAAGAAAGAAAATCTCGCTATCAAATTTAAGAAGGCTATTCATTTCGGTAAAAAGTGGGAAACAAAGGATAAAAGGAATATGTTACATAGAAGAGTACTCAAAAGAGATATTAAAGAGTTGAATAAGGGTGGAACTTCAGGGCTTGACATTTTATCCCAACTAGTAGATGGTTAATTCAATCAGAAATGGCATCAATTTTGAAATTTTGAAGATCATTATTGCATGAGGACATGAAATGGATAAGGCATGGGGGAAATGTTGGGTCTTACTTTTTACATCCATAATCACCTTAATGTTGTTCCCTATACCAATTATGTTTCGTTAAAAACATGATTAATCCACTCATTTTTCTTGAGGATACACTCATTTGATTATTTCTTGGTTTACATGAGGTAATAAACATTTAGTCTATGATTTTAGAATAGTTATCTATGTGATTTATTCCATCTAATAGCCTTGTTGTGGAAATCGTATTAATACAGGCTTCTAAGACATCGCTCCAGGTCATCTGATACCAACACTAGAGGTCATCTGGTACCTGCACTGGAAGGCATCTAGTACATGCACCAGAACATTCCTGAAGTCATCCGGTGCTTGCACCAAAACATTCCAGAAACCATTCGGTACCTGTACCTAGAAATCTAGATGTGATCAGCTGACATGATATTTTGATGAGTTTGAGGAGTCATTTCTTGAATGAGATCATATATTATAAGTCTATATGATATTCCTTCATCCTCATTCACTTCGTTTCATGAGGATGGAGGAACTTTAAAACAAGAAATGTCATGTATTAGTAAATTGAGATTTGATACATTTACTATTGAGTTATATGTTACCTCGATTGTATCAGGTTGTTTCTCATATAAACATGGCATGTAGGTGATTGACTGAAGTAGTCAAATATTGTTATGCTGATGTATTGGTTTGTGAACATATATTTTCTATAAACTTAGTTGTTGAAGGTTAATATGAAGTGGGATTTTTTGATCTTGTGCATCTCTTAGAATATATCATTCTGTGAGTTCTTTTTAAGGTTCCCTATTGGCATAGACAAGGGCCCACCAGTCCAACTCGGTGAGATTATTGTAAATTGTAGTATAATTTTTATTCTTGTACTCGTTTATTGTGATCTGGTACTAATATGTGATTTTCCTGCACCTACTTGTTATTCATTCGGTACCTGGTATTATTCTTGCTAATTCATTTTCTTGTCTAATTTAAATATATCATAGATGTTAAGTGTGATAAAGGTGTGAGACTTGTTATTCTATTGTGAGTGTGATGAGTTTGGTGCATCGGAATTGTAGGAATTCTACTTATGTTCATTCTCAGTAATTTGGAATGTTAAAATAGTTGTAGAGATTTCTGAAGCGTGATCATTTTCATTATTGGATATATGTTCTTAGAAAGGAAATAATTGTCTTAGAATTTATTCTGAATTGCAAAGTGTGTTAATACAGGAGAAACTCAAGAATCCATATTTTGTATTACAAGGTCCAATAAATGGAAATTCTCAATGAGACCTATGCTCCCTGTGTAGAAATAAATTGATTTTCCAGAATTGTCAAATTGTGAGATTGTATTAAATTTCCTTTTTGTGCTACATCAATTGATTTTAAAAGAGTGTGTGAAGAATTAAATGGGATTTCTTAGTTAAGTGTGTCATTACAGAAAAAAGACAAGATTCCATCCTTTGAATTTCATGAGCCAATAAATGAAAAACCGGGTTTCCTGTACTAGTTATTTGTTGAAGTAGAATAGTCTCTGGAGTGCATTTGAATCTTCTAGAGTGCGTGAAGTATATACTAGAATGATTTTACATAGTGATTAAGACATCCATTTTTAGATATATTTTCTATTGGATTTCATACTAAGGATTGCGATTAGAGTTTAGATAAAACAAAGTATATATCTGGAAATTCTTTAATCTCTACTATACTCATTAGGCATAGTTAAAATATCTATTTCCGACACATATAGTGTAAAAAATATGTTGATTACAAATACTGGTTGACATATTAATGTTTGGAAATATGTTATACATATAATCTTACCAACACATACCATACCATACCATGGCAAGGAAAGGAAAGGCATGGCATGGAAAGGCATAACATACCATACCATACCATACCATGGAAAGGAAAGTCAAGGAATACCATACCATACCATACCATACCATGGAAAGACAAGGCAAGGAAAGGCATACCATACCATACCATCACGAGGTAAGGCAAGGCATACCATACCATACCATACCATGGCATGGCAAGACATACTGTACCATACCATACCATACTATGGAAAGGCAAGGAAAGACATAGCATGGGAAGGAATACCATACCATACCATACCATGTGTTAGCGTTAGAAGTCACTCCTGGATTGCTTGCAGGAGCAGAGCCCGACGCCCATCAGTTTTTATGTCACGGTTTGATAAATGGGCAATCAAATGGGTAGAGACTCGAGGAGATATCACTCTAACTCGGGGACTGGATCTGGTACGTAAAGAACAAAGGAGGTCTGGAATCCTAACTTCAACCAGTGGGTTGATTAAAAGATGAGCAGGTGGAAGAATTAGTAAGAAAGGTGAACAAACAGCTCTGGGCAATAGGCTTACAGTGGTTTGTAGGGGAAAAACTCTGAACGCAGGATCCTCCTGGTTTAGGGCTTCAAGAAACTGAATAAAAGACTTGACTGGATCCTCCAATTCCAAGTCATTCAGCGTTAAGGAAATCACAGGAACCGATTAGAGACTCCGTAACTATTACAGTGATCCATTACAACATCATCCTATAACAGCTACAACTCGACTGGATCCTCCAATTCCGAGCTGCTCTAACACAGTATAACAAAGATGTAAAGAAATTGGAATTCATAAGGCAAGAAGTCTCAGAAGTCTAGAAATAACCAGAAAACAGTGCTTCATTAAAGTTTTACAACCAGGATCTCTGCTCAACCATCGATACTTTACAAAATGGAGAAAACACCTACATATACTTGGAGCTGACTCAGGCGTTGAAGGAGCGATCATATCATGAATTCAATGCTTGACGTTGAGGAGCTTCTCTATCAAGATGGGTTGTCAGTCTGCCTCAATCAAATCTGTCCTCTTCTCCCCTGTCATACGCCTCCTTAATTCAGCATGGCTCGCGCCCAGGGGGTAGCTGAGCCCTTTGAATATTGAACTGGCGTGTGCAGGTTCCTCTGGTGAGTTGGAGACTCGGCGTGGATTTCCTGAAGAGAACCAGTACAAGGGACCCTCCTGGGTAAATTTCAGTCGGGGCCTCCATACTCTG